>RPOG01001314.1:0-161497 GCA_008086565.1 Thalassoma bifasciatum
TCCCGTTCCTTTGTCGAACACGTTAACAGAAGAGAGTTTGTTCTTTGTCTGAAGGAGAAGCTGCAGCGTTTTCAGTCCTCAGCAACAGCTGTGACACGCTCACTGCAGATATATAAACTGATTTTCAATGACTTTAAAAATCAGAATCTGTCCTCAAACTAAAGGGTCACAGATGTTCATCATTCTTACAGACAATGTATTCAGCCAACAGCAGATTTCTATTCAATCAGGACGTCCTTGAACGTGACTTTGAACTCCTGCCTGCTCCTTCACTGCGAGGGAAAATCAGCGTCAGCTAAATACATTAAAATGCAAAATGTACAGAACACACACTATTATTCTGTCAAATCAGTGTCAGCAGAAAGGATGTAAAGGAGTAAATGCAACATTTTAAAGCTTGTATGTGTTTGGATGATGATGAAAAGTTGCTCCGAGACACTTTTCATTTTCTTAAAAGAGCAGAAAGTTAATTGGGGAGTAAGCATTATCTCTCCAAATAACTCATAATTTCATTTTATTTTGTCACACATTTGAGAACATTTTGTAAGAGGTCTAATTGCTGTGTTTCAATTTAAAATGAGTCAGATAGAACACAAATTTAAAATGCCTGGTTGAGCAGTTCAGCTTATCAGAGAGCTGCCTGCTTTGCTTTATTGCGATGCATTCCCTCACCATCCATCACCTTTTAGCACTGCTGATTATCCCAGCGAAAGATAATTACACGGCGCAGCGCTGCAGTGCAGAGAGGAACTCTAACGGTTATCTGACCGCCTGAACAACAAGTCTGAGGGCAGAGGGTGAAACAAGTGTGCACGGCCGACCCCGACACTGCTGCACAATCATGTGTGTGTGTGTGGGGGGGGGGATCTGGATTGACATGGATGTTTCTAAAAAACCTGCAAAAGTGAGTCCTGTTTAGGGTGACCATACGTCCTCTTTTGCCCGGACATGTCCTCTTTTAAGAGGCTGTCCAGCCTGTCAGGTCGGGGTTTATAAAATCCTTCAAATGTCCGGGTTTTTGATCTTGCCTAGCTTGAGCGCATCACAGAACAGTGTATTTATCATTCACGTTGAGTGGTTCCTTTAGAAACACGCTCTGAGAGGTGGAGTTTGAGCCGAACCCCAGAACATGTATTCATTCATTCAAAAATCAGTACAGAGGCGCTCCACACTCACTCACTCACTCAGGCTGACAGGCAGGTAGGAACACTGCCAGAGAACACTCGAACAGAAAGAAAATGCCGAAACGCAAATGTCATTTCACTGATGAAATGCAAAAAATGTTCCCCTGTTTTCGTCCGGGTCGTGACAAATGGGAAGCAGAATGTACAGTCTGCAAAGCTGGAACTTCTGTCTCTGTGACTAATAATGGTTACAACGATCTGCAAGCCCATATCACCACAACAAAACATTTAAGAATAGGCTACCTCTCTTTTTTCTTTTTGTTCAATATTTTGAGGCATTATTTCTATTTTTACGTAACTGATAATTGGGAGGTCATTTTGAAGAATGGTTCTCTACCTCACTTTTCCTAACTAAGGTGTAAGTGTCAGACTTAAGAGCGATGATTATTTTTTATTTTGTTAAACATCTGAATACTTGTGTTGCTACAGAACTGTTTTGGGCTATTTCTCAGTATATCCAGGTAAAGTGTTCTTTCTGGGGAATTCAGAATATTTGTTTAACTGAGTTAGAAGCACAGAAAGCCCCCTGACCCACACAAAACCCCTAAAAATGTGTGTGTGTGTGTGTGTGTGTGTGTGTGCTGTCCTGTTGAATCATTCATTTCTTCCAAATCATCTCCATTCACAAGACAACTTTTTGATCATCACTCATTTGTTGTTTTTCTGCTTGTTAATGACGTGATGCTTCACTTAGCCGCTAGCTATCTCTGCAAAAACAAGACTTGTGAAAACAACAGGTTGTTGCAAGATTATTTCTTGGCCAGAAACACAAATTTAGGAGAAAAACAAGAAGGGATACACAAATATTTCTTGGCCAGAAGCTGAAGCATATGGCAGCAGCAGAATGGGCTAGCGTCCAGGTTAGCCTCTTCTCTGCAGCCTAAGCTAACTTAAGCTAACCAGCTGCTGTTTTTGCTTTTCAGAAAAATCTCAGTTAAATCTTCTTTTTAATCCTTAAAGGTCAAAATGTTGCTTCAGTTTTGTTTTAAAGAGAGGGCAAAGCAGATTTGTATACAAAAAAAGACTCAAATAAAAAACTGTAAATGACTGTCAGCTACAGCTGCCGAACAAAAAATACTTAACAATAACTTAAAACTTAAGTAGAATACCCTGATTCAAATTATGTGCAAATACATAAGATCAGCTGTAATTTTCATCTAGAGTTCTGCAGAAAAACACCATTGTTTTACATTTTTTTCCCCCTAAATTATTACAATCAAACACATCTAAAACAGCGACACACTGTAAAGTAATAATTTTGGCTTAATAATCCAAAAAAATTGACTTAAATGTCTAAATATTTATGCTTTTTAGGTCAAAATTGTTATTTAAATCTCAAAAAAATTTCTTTTCCCACAATTAAGGGTCTAATATTGCACAATTTCACCTTCTATTTGATTTTTTTTTTATTTTTCATCTCAAGATTTTGACATTGATCTCATGGTTTCAACTTATCTAAAAATGTTGTCTTTTTATCTCAAAACCTTGAGTTTATCATCTTAAAAATTTGACTTTGTTAACAGAAATTAGCTCAACATTTTCCACTTTTTCTCATAACGTTGACTCTCTCATCTCCAATTTTGTCTTTTTATTTCATTATTTGGACTTTTCATCGCAAAAGTTTGACACTGAGCTCATGGTTTTTTGACATATTTAAAAATTTTGACTTTTTATCCCAGATTTTTTTTTTTTAAGGAGATTTTGATCTTAGAATTGGCTTCGATCCCACAATTTTGACTTTTAATACCAAGTTAGACTTCATTATTTCAAATTTTTGACTTCCCGAACCAAAATTTCGATATTTTATCCTGTAACTTTTACTTTTTATCTTATCATTTTGACTCAATATGGGCCTAATAATAATAATTAATAAAAAAATAAAAGTTTCCATTCTTATTTTTCTAACTGGCAGAAATGGGCTTCCCTATATGAACCATAAAATAAAGATTTTTTTTTTAAGTGTATGTAACAACAAAATAAAACATCCCAATTTCAAACCTTGGTGTGTTCATGCTTTCACTAACATCTTTGAAACTTTCTGAGTTATCTATGAGTTTTTAAAAATAGGACAGAGCTTCACCTGAGTCCACCTCAACTTCACCTTTACAAAGTGACTACGGTGCAGCAGTGTTTAGTTTCTACAGTTCAGCTGAAAATAAATAGTGTGCTCCAGCGGTGGGCTTTTTGGTGTGTTTGGATGTGTGTGTGTGTGTGTGTGTGTGTGTGTGCATGTGTGTAATTATCGCCTCTGTCTCAGTGGTGGTGGTCTTGTCTCATTACCAGCGTGGCAGGGTGTCCGTGCTTTCAGGGAACAGCGTGACGTCTCCTGCCTTCCAGCCCCTCGAGCTGAGGACATGGACGCAGAGGTGTCCAGTCATCTCCTGCACACCCCCTCCTAAGCTCCTGCCACAACTGTACCTGAAAACCCGCTGCTAACTCGCTGCTAATGGGCAGCCCCTATCTGCAAATAAGGCCCTATTTTACCTCGGATAAGGGGAGTGATGCATTCACTTGGCCAGACCTATTATTCCCATCGCCTATAATTCTCCCTCTCTCTCTTGCTGAGCATTGTTTTTGCCACCTCTTCCTCTCTTGCTGTGTCCTCTCCTCATACAGAGGGAGTCGTTATCTCCGCTAGATAATAATAACACCGATCTAAAGGCGATTTTTTGGGGCCGGATAATAACAGAAAACACGTCTGCCTGGCTGCAGAGCTGTTCGTGAAGATGTGCTTGAAAAGGGAGAATCTGGAACTGTGCCCCGGGGCGTGCTTCGAGACCCTGTTCTCACCTCTGGATCACATCTGGCACCTCCGCCCAGGCTACGAAGGTGTCTGTACTTGCTCAGTGGTAATTGCTAATGGTAATTACCACCCTTTTCCATGAACCAGGAGGCTTATATAAATAAATGGCTTGTGATGTTGGCATGGCGGTTTTCCCAGCAGCGCCCCGTATCTCTAATATCGTCCTTCACCCTAATCCCACCGCTGGGACCTTGACTGGGTCTCAGGTTCTGTGGCCCTGCAGCCTGCACCTATTATCTTCAACGGCTGAGGCTATTAACCAATGCACTCATGTGCTGTGTGTTGGCACTCTTATTAGTTTGGCCTGGAAAGTCTTCAGTTCCCAAGTCTCTCTCCCTCTCTCTCTCCTCGTCATTTACTCCAAAGCCCCATGTGAGCCGATACCTCCTGACCCTGTTTGAAACTCTTTCAGAAGCAGCGCCTCTCAAGTCGCTTCTTTGAGCCTCAGCGCTTCACTCCCTCCACCGATAGTCCATCTGCTGAGGTTGAGGACTCCTCTCTGCATGACTACCCCCCCAACCCCCATCCCCCCCAGCACTTTCACCAAGGCCACCTGCATCGCACAGACAGAAAACGGCTGAAATGGCTGCAGAGAGATTTGCCTCCAGTGCAATCCCCTCAACATCTAAGTTGGGGGCGAGCTGACTTCTTAAGACTGGAGGGATTCAGCGCCGCTTCCAACTGTGAAAGCCGTGCAGAGGAAGAGATAGAGAGGGAGAGAAATGTAAGGTGGGAGAAAACAGTACGCGATAGAGAGTGAACTGAAGTCGTCCCTAATTAGGCGCCGGGCCTTCATTCAGCACATTTATAGCCTAATAAAGCATGGAGGGAATGTGGCGCGCTGTGATTAAACAGACGTTTGCTTTAATACATGGTGGCTGGAACAGTACGTGGGGGCTGGTTCTGGAGATGTGCCACAGACGTGAACAGCCCCTGCTCATCTTGTGGACTAATTATCCCGATGTTCTTGACTTGGTGATTTTAGCGCTCAGCAGACGGCAGGACGGGGGCCGGAGCAAGCTGAGGCAGCCGCAGAAATTGTCAAAATCATTTAATCCATCTCCCGAGCATGCTAATGTAATTGCTTTTTGATTAATTACGCCCATGGATGAAAAAAAAAAAAAAAAGCGAGCTGATGTTGTTGTTGTCAGATTATAGTTCAATGAGATATCCACAAAGTGATTGGTTGTAAACAGATCCCTTCATCTCAGCTGCTAATGAAAGGCTGCTCTTAAAGTCTTCATGAAGCGTCACTCTGGGTAATTATGTTCTGAAGTTCATCCCAGTGTTGAGGCTGAGAGTTTGACCTGAGCGTCATCAGAAAACTCCACATTTCAGGACGGACTTTGAGTTAGACAGCTTCATGTGTCAGGAAAGAAAGTTTTAAGCGAAAACAGAGACAGAATGAAACATTTCAAATCAAGGTCACACATTCAAACTTTTGGTGGAAAGTGTTGCTGCTCGGGCGGCTTTTTATCTTTTAAACATTTTAAAGCTTTTAAGGGAGATTTTTCAGTTTGGTCCAAGTAAAATACACTTTTTAAAAGCTGGAATTTCTTGAACTCAGATATGTATACCTGTAGTTTTTGTGAACATAGAATTTAAAGTGTTAATTTACCAATATTGCGGGAATTTCCAGACTTTACTGGATTTGAACCCTGTGGCTTAAACCATAACTTATGTATGGATTTTTTTGCCTGCTAGTGAGCTTCATGCTGCCAATACATTTAGGCTCTGTTTACATGACTGTGTTTCACAACGCTTCCCCCCTGAAAATGCTACAAACCCAGTGAACTTACTGTAGGACCCAATTACCTAAGTTTGTGAAAAAACTTTGTGGATCTCTGATTTTAAAACCCTAATTCCAATGATTCCCAGTCTGAAATTGCGATCAGAAAACGATAAACCTTTCAGCCCTACTTCAAGTCGCCACTTTATTTCAGACACTATACAAAGTTGATGGCATAAAAGATCGCTAAAAGTGAAGCCAAAACATTCAGTGCTCCCCCTACTGACTGTCTGCAGTATAATATTCAAAAAGAAACAATGAAAGGTAGATCTAAGTTACTTCCAACATGGTTTCTGTCATTGTAGTGTGGTGTTATCTTACTGATTTATACAAACAAGAGTCATTAAACTTTCTGTTATAGTAAGTTTCTGTTTCAAATTTACTCACTAACACTTTACAACTGCACTCTTTCACAGTGCACTGAAGAAACAGAACCTAATCCAAACAATTTACCAGTCACATTGGTACCGTTCATATCTCAGCAATTAACCCAGTGAAAACAATGTTATCATAGCTTTTCTGAAAAGATAACCAAAGCTTTCAAACTGATATCTGCACTGTGGTTAAAGTCCTCAAAGCTGTTGTTCAGGTATTTCTGAATATTTATTAATTTCTGATATCAGAGGAACTTTGTCAAAACATCCAAATTTTCCTCCACACTGATAAAAATGTACGACGTGATTGGTTTTGTTTCCTCGATGCATCAAAGACACACTGCGGTGACTGCAGGTTATTTCACGCTCACGCTCACCGACAGCCCTGCTCCCCTCTGAGGTTAGAAGTGGAGATGTTGGCTGTATCTGCGAGCGTTTATGCAAGCTGAAGGAAGAGGGCGAGGCAGGAGGGAGGGACTGCACGCAGAGCCGCTGTGCCTCCGACGGAGAGAGTAGAGGCTGGTCTCCGCTTCTCAAAGGACTCACGCCTATCTTTCATAGAGACGGGGACTGCGGGCTACCATGGTCAGATGCAAAGCTGGAAGACTAAAGGAAAGTTAATAGCTTTGCCTCCTTCAGACAAACAGCTGAGTGAAAAAGGAGCGAGAGAAAAAGGGAGAGGCTGAGGCATACGATGTGGTAAAGGTCCATTAGCATTCCTGCTCTCAACCTGACACTGACAGCTGACACTGACCCAGTGTCCAAGGTGAGCGGGAGACAAGGCACAGGAAGCAGAAACCCCCAAGAGGCAAACGCCGTGTGTTTTTCTGCTGTTCTCTGTTTCCTTTGCGGTTTCAGTTGAGTGGATTCTAAATGTCACAGTTCTGTGACACATGTAGATGACTTTGACCCTGATACACCCCGGCTATACCCGTCCTCTGCCACCTCAGAAAAGATATTTTTAAAAACTGCCTCTCATCTGCTTCTCATCGCAATAGAGATTTAAATGAGGAGACTGACAATCTGTGCAATAATCCAAATTAAGTCTGGTGTTGCTGATGTTGGTGTCTGTCAAAATGAATTTGGGTTGGTTCCTTTTTTTTATGCATCTACAAATGTAGGCTCTGTATTTCCATTTTAACCACATTTACAGCCAAATTAAACTGTCTGCTTTCTCTTTGGGATCTAAGGAAACTCATATATCTTTATCTATCTCCCATGGGGGAAATATTTTTGTCATAGCAGCTCACAACAATCAAAATGCAATAATGAAATAGAATAAGAATAATACTAGATTTAAGATAATAACCCAGCTATTAGAAATTTAGAAAAAAATATATAGAAGAAATATCACTCTTTACATAAAAGAACAGTACAAGATATCTATAATAAACAATGAGGAAGTGAAGTGACATGCAAAGAATCATCTAGTTGAATTATCTTGTTGAATTGAGGCTGGAGGCTAAACAACAAAACTGCAGTCCCTAGAGTGGCCACTAGAGGCTGATGTCAAAAAGGGCTCATCCTCATAGAGCTCCATGTTAAAGTACCCAACTATTTAAGGCCTGGGAACAGCCTCATTGACAGGTGGCCTACACAATTTGATGCATGAAAATTATTATTTTCGCTATGCTGTCCTCACAGCTAGATGGCTGGCTAACAAAGCTCCAAACTCTTCAGAGAAATCTTTCTTTTCCTGCTCTTTACTTCGAGTTAGTGGATGAACTAATGACACTGAAAAGACAAAAGGTCTCCAAGGTTATGAGAACGAAACCATTAACAATCTGGTGAAGTTTGCTCTGTTTTTCTCGCTGCAGTTTCTGAAACTAAAGCAGAAATAAGAGAAAAAGCATGTCAAAGATTGTCTATAACATTCAGAGCGGTGAGAGTGCTCACTCTGATGCTACTTTTGAAAACCAAAAACAAATACAGAACAGCTTCTCAGTGAATATTCACTGGATTAATTGAAAGACAGCACAGTGCATGTTATCAATCTGATAAACTGGTGAGTATGTTGTTGAAAAACAAGCACGAGACATATTAAAAATTCACTACCATCAAGTTTTCTAGTATCTTGATATGATCCCATGTGTCCGTGTCAGACGTGTCAACATTTTACTTAGTAAAATGTGAATGTTTCTTTAACCTCTTGAATTCTAAATAGTTTCTGAACATTTCTTAAATTTTTTTTTTTCCTATTACTTTATGATATGGGAGATTTACGGGAAAATACTAGCATAGGAAGATAGCGGGAAAGAGGGGTGAAGTAGGAGAATTTCAAACGGGAAAAATGGGAAACTTGACAGCTATGGTCCAACTGTGGTTGTAAGAAGAATAAAAAAAGAGGCCCTGACATTTTGGATGCACCACTGCCTGGTACAGAAATGTTTTTGTTCTCTTGAGATAATTTCTCTCGTAATGTTGCAAGAACTGCAGGGAAACATAAACGTTGCCTTCTTGCTTAATACTTGCAGTAAAAGCTCACTTCAATGAAAGGCAAGTTTCCAAAAAAAAAGGATGTGATTGCACATTTTGTCTCGTAAGATCAAATTTCAATCAAGAGCCAGAAAACATGAATTGGTCAGCTGTTTGTTTTGTGAACTTCAACATCTGTTTGAGAAAATGCCATCAGAGGACACACGTGGATCAACAGGGCACAAGTAAGTCACCGTTTGGCCTCACAGTCTTCCACAAGCCTTGAAACTGGAAATAGAGTCTGAAAAAGTTATGTTGGAAAATAATTAGACGCCTCCCTCCTACTGCTGCATGCTCCCAGTAAATGCAGGGTGAGTTTATAACTTGAAACAAATAAAAGCCTGGGAAACTAATTTGTTTCACAGTATATTTTTTGGCAAACAATCTTGTGGAGTTTTCTAATCTATTGGGATAACTTAGTTTGAAGTGTATGCGTGTAAAAATGGTTTTGAACTTGTAAAACAAGCATTTCAGATAAAGATATATACTGGATTTCAGAGGAGCTTCTCCTTAATGACAGTATTTGGCAGAGTGACAGATTTCTTTGGATTAGTATGTCTTAAAAAATGATCTTTCCCCAGAAACAGTTCCTTACTTTGCTATAAGTCTGACCTGCAGGGACACCATCCAATCAGAGGTGTAGCTCCTGGTAGAAACGCAAACTGTAAACAAAAGGTTTTGTTTCTCTACAGTTGGAAAATCTCTCTACCAGATCATCCATGACAGCGGGAGTGAATTTCAAGCATTTTTGGAAAACAGCAAAGCCCCACACAGATCTGAAATGTCGAACAAATCCAGAAAGACAAAGTCAGTTTCTGGTGCCGTACATCTGGCACCGAGATTCGACAACATGTCACATATAGACGACATGTCTGCTTCAGCGTTTCTCACAGTGGAGACAGGATTTGCTGTAATGCATTCAAAGGCTTTGGCAGCGGCTGACGGACATCTGGGCCAGAACAGCAGGCAACCTCTACCTAAACAAAAAGCATGCAAATAATTATGTTAGTACACAGATTCATATGCTTCCCACTGCAAACATATTGTCATTATCTCTCCCTCTCCCTCTGCAACTTTCCGATCTGATTTAAATTAGTGACTCCACCAGTCACACAGCAGGGAGGGGGCAACGGGGAGAGAGGGGGAAGCGACAAGTTTTAATTGGTCTTGTCTCGCAGTGTTGAGATTTTTTTCTCCCAAACTGTTAAAGTCAGGTCGAACCCTGAAAGGTGCTAACCCTCTCTTTGCTCTTTCCAACTGCTCTGTTGGTTTTTTTTTTGGTTGTTTCAGCTCAGAGTTTGCAGAGCTTTGTTTCAAAAAGACATTTTGTTACCTGATCTGTTCTGTGCTAATTGATGCATCGTGCATAGAATTATTACAATCCGGCTCTGTTGTCAGGTGACCCTTTAGTCAGAAGGCCCATTAGCAATAGTAGAGAATGGGCTTTCTGACTAACAGGCCTTCTGATTATCAGCCTTTTGACAAATAGGCCTTCTGACTCAACAGTCCTTTGGTTTTCTGAGCAACAGGCCCTCTGAAATCAGAACTTTTGACTTCTGGGCCTCCTGACTAACAAGCCTTCTGACTTGCAGGCCTTATGATTTCCTGACTAACGGGCCCTCTGATTAACATGCATTCTGATTTTCTTACTTTCAAGGCTTCTGGATAACAGGCCTTCTGTCTAACGGGCCTTCACATTTCATGATTTCCAGGCTTTCTGACTAATGGGGCTTCTCATTTCGTGACTTCCAGGCTTTCTGTCTTTCTATTTTAGGGTCTTCTGATTTGCTGACTTGGAGCTTCTGACTAATAGGTCCTCTGATTTTCTGACTGACAAGTCTTCTGACTTTCAGGCCCACTGGTTTCCTGACTAACATGCCTTCTGGCAAAAGAGATTTCTTAGTTCTTGACTTGAAGCCTTCTGACTAACAGGCCTTGTGGTTTGATGACCTACAGGCCCTCTGTCTATTGGGCCTATAGATGAGCCCTCTGACTTCCTGACTTACAGGGCTTCTGGTAAACAGGTCTTCTGTCAAACAGGCCTTCTCGTTTCATGACTTTCAGACTTTCTGACTTTCTATTTAAGGGTCTCCTGATTTTCTGACTAAGAGTCTTCTTACTTTCAGGCCCACTATTTTTCTGACTAACAGGCCTTCTGACGAAATAGATTTCTTATTTCTTGACTTAAAGCCTTCAGGCTAACAGGGCTTGTGATTTAATGACCTACAGACCCTCTGTCTATTGGGCCTAAAGAGTCTCTGACTGAAGGGCCCTCTGATTTTCTGACTTGCAGGACTTCTGGTCAACGGGCCTACTGACCAACAGGTCTTCTCATTTCATGACTTACGGCCTCTGACTTACACGCCTTCTTACAGGCAGCCTTTTGATGCGTATGCCCTCTGACTTAACAGCCCTTTGATTTTCTGAGCTCCAGGCCCTCTGATAAACACAGCTTTCAACCTCTGAGCCTTCTGACTAACAGCCTCATGACTGATGAACCTTCTGACTGATGAGCCTTCTGATTTTCTGACTAACAGGCCTTCTGATTAATGTAGGCTTTGGCTTGTAAGCCTTCTGACATATAGGACTTCTTATTTTCTGACTTACTGGCCTTCTGACTAACAGGCCTTGTGATTTAATGACCTACAGGCCCTCTGTCTATTGGGCCTACAGATTCTCTGACTTACAGACTTTCTGACTGATGGGCTTCTTGATTTTCTATTTAAGGGCTTTCTCTTTTTCTGACTTAATACATTCTGACTGATGGGCCCTCTAATTTTATGCCTTCTTACATAAAGTGGGCTCCAATCAAAAACACTTTGAAGGGTGTTGGAAATGACAATTATAACCAAATTCTTGGAGAAAAGACAAACTTGACCTCATATTGACACTTGACGAAACATCAGGCTTCACAAAAACTCCTGAAATCCACCCAGAGGGGGCCAGAGGTGTCGAACACAAATTTCAAGTCCATCCTCCCAATAGGTGCAGAGACATTCTCCAAGAAACTCAAAGGTCACTCTGCAGGTAGCCCTAAAGTCAGAGAATCACCCGAGTCAATAGACTTCATCCTGTGAGCTTCCTGAATGTCTGAACAAGACTTCATGGCAGTCAATCCCACAACTGATTTATTTCAGAGTGGACCAGAATCGGACACTGAGTAAAGCTGCTATCGCCTGAGCCACACCGCCAGGGAGGCTAAAAAAGGTCACTGAGGTTGAGAGGAGGTTTAGGAAAGACAATACTTTGGAAGACTGACTCCCCTGAGTGAAATAACTCTGCAGTGCATACCTTTAAAGTATATCACACAGAAACACAGATACTACTTTCAACAAACACAGGAGGAAAGAACGTCTGTTGGAAGATTTTTTGATTGTTCAACTGTATAACAAAGCGTGGATTCAGTGTACAGCCACGACAGAAAAGCTTTTTCTCCTTCTGTCGCTAAGGCCTTGGCCTGTGAAAATGCCTTGACTCTCAGTGAGTAGCCAACAAGGCTGAAAAGAAACGAGCCGCCCACAGAAGCACAAATGTCAACGACAGAAAGTTACAACTTCCCACGCTGTTTTATTACCAGGGGAGTTATTCATTATGCTTATTTCATCAGAAAACTACAACAAGAGGAGAAGGAACAACGTATGGCTGACAGATGAATCCAGGCTGTTCCTACATGACAGATTGTGATAGCTTTTAAATCCCCGTCTGGTGACATGATAAGACATTTAAACAGAAGTTATGATAGAATTTAGGTCATGTATGTGAGTTATTTCTTTCCATACTAAGTGGAATGGTTATCACCCTGCAGGCTTTTTCTGTGCAGAGATCAGTTTCCTCTGGGTGCTCTGCTTCCTCCCACAGTCTAAAGACAAACTCAATAATTGGAGGCTCTAAATTGCCTGGAGATGTGAGTGTGTGACCGGTTGTTTGTCTCCATATGTCAGCCCTGTGACTGACACGCAACTTGTTCCAATGACAGACGGGATTGTCTCCAGCCCTCGACCCCGACCTCAAAGCCCCAGAGGCCGAGAGACTGTTTGGGTGGATCAACATAAGCCTGTTCTGTAATCTTAAACCTAATAAACTTCAAAATAAAATACAAACTGTCCCTAAAATGAACCAGAATTGGACGACTTTAACCACATTTAACAATTTTAGACTTGTATACAATAGTGTAAACAGTCAGGAAGCTTCAATTTTTACATAAACAGGTGCTGTTTATTGATTATTCCATATTGTGATCATAAAGTCTGTTTGAAAGTGTGATGCTTCATACTTGATTCAATACTTGATTTAGTTTGATGATATTTTACATGGGAAAAATAAAAGTAATTGATTGAAATTATGCCATAACATAGGCAGAAATTCTAAAATGGTGATTTTAGCTGACATTTATGGCCGCGCCCATTGAGTTACAAAAAAAATACTTCAATAACTCTTCATTGTTAATCACATATCCAATTTGAAGATGATTCCAAAATAACTGGGAGACTACTTTGCTTTAATACGTACCCTGTAAATCATCAAAACTGAGCATTTGACTCAAATTCTGAACTTCCTGTTCAACATTACTCTGGTCATATGCAACGTTTTGTAGATCCAGGCATGATAGATACAACCAGAATTTCAGGCCTTTATCTGAAAGTTAACCTCACAGAGCAGATGGATCTGCCTGATTCATTTTCTGAAATCCTGCAGATCTATCTTGCTAACATCCAATCGCAACCGATTTTAACCGGGAGAGATGTTGTCGAACCAATCAGAGAAGAGAGGCGGGAGCTGCAGACGTGACGTCAGCGGGAAGCGTCTGAATGTTTGAAAACAATCTGCAGTTTTATAAGAAATAGACTCAAATTCTTCTTCAAAAGAAAAACAGAGAACGTCACTCAAATCCTTTCTGACAGGAAATGATGTTTTTGCTCTTCACTCGGTCGTTAGAAGAGCAAAATCAGACTAGTGAAATATCTCAGTAGCGGATATATGAACTTGCTATTTGGTGTCAGGTTACAAATCTGCTACGCCACCGTAGCTTGATATGGATTGGTCTGTGATGAGCTTATTGAGCAGGATGGTCGTCCAATCACCATCTGCTATATCTTTTAAAGTCTCGCCTCTGAAAACACTCTCTAGCGCCCCTTACCCAGATGGACTAGTGAAATAAGTCCGTGTCGGATACAGTATATGAAACTGTCCGTCTGGTGTGTCAGTTTAGCTGAAAGTAGCTTTGGGGGCTGTGTTTTTCCCACCTAGAGGGTGCTGTGGAGCAGCTACTGGCACAAAAACATTAATAAATTTTTCAGCATGACTGAATTTTGTAGCATGTTTTGTTACAAATTTAATCATGTTAAAGGCATGAAATAAGGGGTTAAAGTTGCAAAAGACAGAAGATTTCAAGTACAATTTGAGATTTTAATGGGGGTCCTTGGATTTTTGTCCCTTGTCATGATCATACGAATTTGGGGCATGCACTGCAAAAATGGAAATCTAAGCAAGTCATTATGTCTTATTTGTAGTAAAAACTGTCTTATTGTTCCTAATTTGAGCCACATTCACCAGACCAGGTCATAAAAATGTCTTATTTCAAGTTTTTTTAAGACAAAAATGAGGTGTAAATTGCTTGTAACAAGTCAAAAAAATCTGCCAATGGGATAAGACAAATTCGCCGGGAAGTTTCTTGAAATTAGAAACAAGAATCTTAAAACAAGAATCTTCTATCTTATCCCATTGACAGTTTTTTGTTTCACTTGTTACAAAGAATTGATGCCTCATTTTTGTCTTTAAAAGACTTGAAATGAGACATTTTTATGACCTTGTCTAGTACATGTGGCTCAAATCAAGAATAGTGAGACAAATGTTACTAAAAATAAGACAAAATGACTTGCTTAGATTTCAGTTTTTGCAGTGTGTTTGCGTGCACTTAATGCTTTTGTAATACTTATTCTTTTACCTTTTCTTTTTATCCCCATCTGCTGTGTTTATGTGATGAGCACAGGAACATTACATTTTCCCTCTGGATTCATAAAGTATTTCTGGTTCTGATTTTGACATATTGTTTCTTGAGATATTCTAGTTTTTGTGGTCGAGTGTTTGCACAGACATATTTTTGTCTGTCCCACCCACCCAAGTAAAAAAAAAAAAAAATCAGTATCCGGCCCTGCATGTTTGTTTTTCATATCTTGACTGCAGCTTTGCCAGTGTTAAAACCGGAGCCAAAAGGGAACCCAGACGGTTTCATTCTGAAGTACAGGACCACTAACCAAGCTCCCATGCTTTCACCTCGGTCTGCAGCCTGCGACGACACCGTGCCAACAAATCCTAACACAGAACACGTCCAAAAACAAAAAAAGATCTCCGCAGCTTTCTCTGCCACTTAAGAAATTCCAATTAACTTCTCTCAGCTGTTCTAAGCAGCGATGATAAGTGAGTGGGGATGGGTGTGTGCGCCTCAGTGTATCTGCACTCAATTTTGGAAAATCTTGACTACTGTGTTGCAAGAAAAGGGCTGGCAGATGTTCTGAGGGTTGATCGTGAGTCTCAGAGAGCACTCCCCTCAGCTTTTTTTTTTTTTTTTTTTTTTCCCTGGCACTCTGGAGAAGTCTGCTATGTCGAAATCAAGGTTCTTTCTGCAATTCTGAACAGCAATCAATAGTATTTGAGACGCCATATGTGTCAGAGGCGCAATTAAGAGTGTATTTTGAGCGCGAGCAATTTGTGGCGCCAACACACGGCTGCTAGACCGCTCTTAAAAAAATAAGGTCTTATCAGGACAGACCTCTTGTTTTCCTCTGCTCTTACCTTGATGTGTATTCTCAAAAGTGGATTTGCAAGAGACTGGAGCACATTGGGACTGATTTAATGATTTCTTTTAAGAATGTGAGCTGAAGAATTTACAGAGCACAATCCACTGTGAGTTACATTTTTGATAAGAAAGCCTTTGTGCTGGAAATGAAAGAAATACCAACCTTGATTGCTGAATGAAGTGTGCTGCAGAGGTAGATCAGCCCGGGTTCTGCTTGGTTACAACTCCAATAACACAGAATTAAACTTATCTGGCTTTAAAAACTCTTCTTATTCTTCCACCTCCACTTCAACCCTTTCCAATTATTGCTGCAGCCACATTTGTAGAGGAAAGTCAAAGAAAGAGCGAGCTTTGGGAGTAATAAGGTTAGGAAAGATGAGTGCACTTTGACAACCAGCCTCTCCTCTTCCTGTGCGACTCCATCATCGCCCATATCTCACCTTTGGAGAAGAACGAAACTTGTTCTTTGCTTTATTATCGGAGAGAACAGCTCGCGTTTCAGGTGGTCTCATAATGTAAACTGCACTGACACGGGGCTGAAAGAAAGTGTTTCTGAGAAAGAATGAGCAGAGCTCCTCATTAGACCACTTAGCGCTGCATGCATCGTCTTTGAAAAACCTCGTCTCTCATCCCTCCTGATGCATGAAATTTATGTACACAGAACAAGTCCAGCGCTGACCCCGGCTCCCGTGTGAGTAGTCTTACTTTCAAAGTACCACATCGCAGTGGTTCAGAATTAGCATAATATTCTTCTAAGTTTCCATGTACAGCACGGGGAGTTATTTGATAGAGAATGCGCCGTGTATGAAGTCTTGTCTGTTCACATCAGATCACACATTACTCCCACATACCCCACAGCCTGAACATTACAACCTTTTATGTGAGTTTTTCTCTTTTGATCAAATGCTGTTGTCAAACGACCGGACAGGTGACCCTTGGGCAATGTGAGTGGAAATCTCTTTTAGGGTTGCATGATTTTACCTGGCAAGGTGTTGTCCGTCTCCATTAGCCGCGCAACCAATCACGAGTAATCCAAACGTATTACCACGAGGTCTTTGCGGTTTCAACCTCTGAGAGCTTTCCCGATAGAGACGGTTATTACACAGAAAAGCATGTTTGCTGTTCCCCCCTTTGATTACCTGAAGTTACGATGAAAATAATGTATCTCCACTCAAGACATTAAGTAAGATCAGGAGGAGTGTGCGGTTGCACTGGGAGTGCACATGATGGTTAAGTGCCTGGACAAAAGAAGGATGATGGGTAGGCTTGAGTCGTATTTGAAAAAACAACAAAAGCAATATTAGATTATCCAAAGAATGCATTTCTTTTCTTTTTTTGAATCTGGGAGCAATTTAAATTTTTATTTGAGAGCTTTTTAGAGTGAAGCCATCACTCATAACCTGCGCCTCTCCTGAGTTTTATATCTACAAGACGGCAGAGCTGTTTTTTAATTAATCTACCAAGTTTACGGCTCCATCTGTTTGTTCTGCCGGAGCATGTGAGTTTTTCTTCACTTTATTTGTCTTTTCACTGAGTGTGACGTCCCTCTGCTCGCTTGTTCCCCTTCATTTCCTTCACCTCGCATTATCAGTTAGTCTCTTTGTGCTGCGTCGCCGCACACCGTCTTATATTCAAATTGACAACCGAGAGGTGCTTTTAACACCATCGGATCCCTTTATGATTCATGCTGGGAGTGCTACTCCTGACTGTTCTGTGGGGTTTGTAAACAACACAAATCTCATAGCTAAGGTGAGGCGCTCATTATGGCAGACTCACCTCTGTTTTGCTCCAAACTGGTGATTTTTTTCCTCAAGTTTGCACCCATGATGTGGATGTTCCCCTCACAAATAACGAAAGGTTATAAGGATAATATTTAAAACATTAAAAGCACTATGTTCTCAGAGGCGGAGAACTCGTCGACAGCTCCACTAATCTCTCTCAAATGTGCCTGATTGGCAGGAGTCTTGTAATTGTTTATTGGCGTCTGCGAATCAACAGTGAAAGCAGTTGTGACTGTTGACTGGAGTTAATCTCAAACTGCCTGTAAACAAACACATAATTCATGATAAACTGCAACCAGTCTGGTGTTAAAACGACTCGCTCGGGATCAGAACGGCACTCTCTCATGTCGAATGCTTCCACTTCTGCAGATGAGCTAATGCGAAGAGTTAGTGAAGTCGTTAAAGCCTTGTTCTCCGAGAGCTCGGGCAGAGCAATGGATTCAGAAACTTCTGGGACTGAAGCAGCTTGTTATGAACAGAAGCTGGAGTTTGTCTGACTTTTTGGAGCATTTTAATGCTTTATTCATACATTCATCAGCTTTTTAAATTGCTTTTGTGTAACCAAACAGGTCAGAGGTAACAGACAGTGAATGGGTGACTATGGCAAATAATGACAGTAGCAATGGGAGGTTCTTTTGGCTTTGCTACCAATGATGATCGAACTTTCTTTTGCCCCCAAGAGGCTCCTAATTCAACCTCATCTTTTAGCCAAACCTGCTAAATATGAATGTTTTATATCTTGACAAACTCCCTTGCATTCTGTGTTTTCGCGAAAAGCCTCATAATTGCCTTATTTTGTACATTTATTCTGTTACTAAAGCAGGCATTCTTGCTTTTTTAATTTCTCAAACTTTCTTTGCACAAAAATAAATGACTAAAAACCGCACACAAACCCACAGAACGTAACCAAACTGTGTATTTAAACAGTAAAATGCCTCTAAACTGATATTTATGTAATTTTACAACACAATGCACTCTGCTGCTTTCTTAAGAACTTAAAGTAAGACACTTTTTTCGTATTGGTCAGTTGAATGTGGCTCATATTAAAAATACAAAAAATAAGACATACACACTTGCTTAAATTTCCGTTTTTGCAATGCAAAATCTGAATGAGTTTGTGAACCATCGCTCATTGAACTTGTTCAGGAAAAACACTACAATTAGATTAAAGAAACTTGGCTGATACAACAAATTTTGGAAAAATAGTGAAACAGAAAACAACTTCAACACCCCTGCCTGAAATTTTGTAGTTTAATATCAGTCAGAATTTCCCCAAAATGACTTGGCGACCAGTACAAATCATCTTGTGACCCCAAATGGAGTTTGGACCCCAAGGTTGAGAAACACAGGGCTAAGAAACCCCCTCTTGTTATGATCTTATATCCTATTTATGTGATTGCCGTCAATCAAAACAAAGTTGTGCTGATTGAGAGCTGAGCAACTGAGTGATAGTGAGTAACAAAAGGAGAAAGAATTGGGAGCCGTCTCTCCTCCGGGGAATAAATATCTTCAAAAAAACAGAAAACCGTTGAGGCATCCCACCAAAGTCCAAGAAGAGAAATCAAAACCAAATCTTACAACTTATTACACTCTCACAGCTTGTCTCCTAGTAGTGTATAAAAGTCCCATAATGCTCAGTAATGATCTGGTCCCCAAGTCACTCGTTGGTCTTTTCTTGTGGAAGTTCCAATGTGTTAAAGTTTCCAACCATTATTTTTCAAAAAGCCTTCAATCAGCTGGAGAAGTTATTTTTCTGCTTCGACTCCTCATTCCTAAACCCCTCTTCTTCTTCTTCTTCCTCCTCTATTCATAGTGTTTTTTCTTTCCAAAACACAATGTTCTGAGCTTATTATCACGTCCAAATTATTTCATCAGAGTGTCAGACACACTGTTAGCTTCCACAATTAGTAACAACAGGAACATCATGCAGTTGCACACCATTGATTAAATCCTCAGGAATATTATCCAGCTGGAGTTAGCAGAGCAGGTTAAATAGGAAACAAAGGAGCGTTCATCTTTCGCTCGTAATAACCCGACCAGGATTTTTTAAATCTGCAACCTTTCTAAACCAAGGTCGGACACCTTCGGATTGAACAGATGGCTTCTGCCACAAACGCCCTACATGATCCGGTCTAATTGGCAGTAACAGGTTATTTATTGACCATTTACTGAATTGGTCAATTAGGTTAATAGCTCACTTCACTGTTTACTCTGATTTACAAACCTGCAACTCATGAGCACCTGCCTAATTCCAGGTAATAACACTCACCCATCATGTGAATGGTAAAGAGCATAAACACAATCCCAGTAAAGAAATATATGAACTCCTGCATGGTTTAATAATCAAGGTAATGAAGAAAAATGTTATTTTTGTACCTATAAGTCAGTTAGAGACCAGATCAAATCTATACAACCTCAATTCCAATGAAGTTGAGACATTGTGTGAAATGTACATAATAACAATATACATTGTTTTTTGAATTATTTATAATCTATACTCAATTATATACACTACAAAGTCAATATATTTATTGTCTTGTTGCTGGAACAGGAGCAACAAAAGTCTGGTAAAGTTCCTGATGCTGAAAAAACAGCTGTTTGGATCATTCCACAGGTGAACAGGTTGATTAGAAACAGGTGAGTGTCATGATTGGGTATAAAAGGAGCATCATCCCTAAAAGGCTCAGTCCTTGGGTCACCACTTTGTCAACAACTGCGACTCGTTTATCAGGTTGTCAAATTCTTGTTACAAAGAGTTGAAACAGGTTGACGTCCTTAACTACCTAAAGTAGTAGATGTCAGGTATTATAGTAGTTTTCTAAGTCTCTTAGACCTCTTTAGAGACGTGCATTCGTCGTTCCGGGTTTTGGTTGTAACTTACCGGCACTGGAAACACCCCTAAGGCGGCGCTGCATTAAAAACCCACATCATTATGTAAAGGATATTAGCACGTGGGCTCAGGAACACTTCAGAAAACCATTGTCAGTTAACACAGTTCATCACTACATCTACAAGTGACAGTTCAAACTCTACCATGCAAAGACAAAGTCAGACATCAACAACACACACAAATGCTGCCACGACCGCCAGCTTCTCTGGGCCCAAACTCATCTGAGATGGACTTAGGCAAAGTGGAAATGTCTGCTGTGGTCTGACGAGTCCACATTTCAAACTCTTTGTTGGAAATCATGGCTGTAGTGTCAAAACAGAAGAGGAAAAGGCAGTTGAAGTTGAACATCTAGCAAGAATGGAAAAAAATTCAGCTACAAAACTCTAACAATTAGTGTCCTCAGTTCCCAAATTCTTATTGAATGTTGTTTAATGCAAAGGTGATATACTACAGTAGGAAACATGCCCCCTTAATTGAATATAGGTTACACAGGATCTGCAAACCACTATATTCTGTTTTTATTTCCTGACTTCATTGGAATCGAGGTTGTAAAAAGTTGGCTTATTCTCAATGTCAAGATAGAAGGGTCTTTACACTGAATGTTCACGACAGCTCAAGGCTAGTTATCTTTGAAACCGGCTCCATATGGCACTTTGACATAACTCTACCTGCAGTGATCTCCAGATCTCCCGCCGTACAGGTCGACAGAAGGCTGGGACTTTGGGTGACAAAGAGGGGAGGTCCTCGGCGATGAAACCGAAGCCCTATCCGCCACCCGGTGTCGTACGCAGCAAAAAACCCCGGCACCTTGTCTATTAATGAACCCTGCGCTGTCACCATGCTCCTCACGTCCCCGAATCCTCTTCACTTTGTTTATTTATTCATTATCTCACATGTTCCTCTAATAAGGTGGGGGCTGTGCGAGACACATCGAGGTTCTGAGGCGTCTGCGGAGCATCTGAATGGCGGCTCTGTCTCGGGCAACAAAAGTGGCAGCGTTGAAGGGTAATGGGCCCACCCACAGGCTGACAGATCTAAAAGGGTGATTAACGAACACCCTAGGGAGAGAGGCAACAGGGGGCGAGGGTGTATATGTGTGTGTGTGCCTTTAGATCCTTCTCTTTGTTTCCATTTCCATCCAAGATATACTTTCCTTTGCATCCCAGCCGTGAGAGACTGCACATATATTTGCTCGTCTCTCCCCCAGATGTGCAAGAAAAAACTACAAACAGCTGTACACGAGCAAATAGGTTTTTCTTTTGCTTACTCATATTGCTTCGCACCGGGTTCCCAAGGTAATCTGGATCATTTTGCTCACAAACCTGCGCATGTGGAGATTGCTGACAGGTTGAGCAGCTTCTATCAATCTAAATAAGATTCTGCGATGCTGCCCATACATTTTCTCCGCCTGAGTGTCCTCCCCCCCTGAGAGCCGGAGTGTTCACAAAAACAGCTAGTTCTCAGATGGCGGGATAAGTCGAGCTCAATCTCCAACGAGAAACATGGAGGCCTATTTTATCGAGCTATATAAAGGCCAGGTTGATGGGGTTCTAAAAATATGGTGGTCTTAAATTTCTAGACATTCTTGGCTCTAATAAAAGGATGCAGCAGCTCATTGTTCTACTTTCTCCTCCTCTGATGTCTTCTCTATGCCCGTCCTGAATTCCAATGGGGCAACATCCTTTTCTCTATCACTTTCTCACAATGCTTTCTCTCTCCCAGTCTCCTAACCTCCCTTTATTGCCACATTTCCACCAAAGCCTTCAACTCAGCAACTCCTCCCATTTGTCACATCTTGTTCTACTATTCCCAGCAGGCAGTGTGACGCTCTAGACCTCTGGCTTTTCCAATTACAATCACAATCTGAACATAATTTATCTTGCCTGGGAATCGAAATCACGCCTAGGCCGTAACTTTCCTCTGGCAGAATGTTTATGCGTTTAACACCAGATTGCCAACTTGTTCTGTATACCGCCAGATGCGTGCAACTATAAAGGACGGTGATGATGATGGATGATAATGACGATGTCAAGGCTGGCAGAGTATTCCACACCAACAAGGATATTGGGGTTAAAGCCCAGATGGAAGGGGTTAAACGACTGCGAGTCACCTCCCCTCCTCCCGCCCACTTTGGAAAATGATAAACAAGCGCACCCAAGGCGGCTCGAAGACGAACGCTTCTCCCTCTGATATCAGCAGTGTTTTCTCACTAACTCAGGCTGGTTTCATTTATACTCCTCATCCTCCATACTCTTTCAGTATATCATCCTCATTCTGTCACATCCATCTGCTGGTCATTAGCTGTATTCTGTCAGTGCAGGATTAAGGGGAGAGTGAAGAGCCCGAGCGGCTCCAGCAAGCCGCCGCTGCAGCAGCTGAAGTGCAGCAGTGGAGCCGGAAAACTGTGATTGAAGTAGCTAAGAGGGGCTGGATTGTTTATGGCGAGTGATAATGATATCTGATGCAACAAACTCCGGTACTACACAAAAACAAGATCAGAGTATGTCTGGTGGTGAATTAAAATGCTAAATGGGAGCAAAATTTTGTACTTTGCAATGAGAATGTTCAAATTAAATGCATTTAAACGGTTCAAAATGCATAAAAAAATGCATGACAGTCACCTTGTTAAAAACATTTGCGTGGAGCTACCCTTTGCTTAAAGTGGCTGTGAGGAGAATCCATTTAAAGTGGATTGCACAGACTCCTTCATTCTGAGGACTCACGCAAACTGTTGTGGAAAAATGACTTGTGTATTTGTTCTGAGACATGAATGGAAATTAGATTTTCCTTGTGACGCTACTTTGTTTTGTTCAAGACAACTTCAATGCAACAAGGTACATTTTTACCAACAGTTATGTTGCGTTCTTGTTTTAAACGTGACAACAAGCAAACTTTGTAAGTTTGTAGCGTAGTTTCGTAGCCAACTACATTTACTGCTACTCACAGCCTGGTGCTCTGAGACATATCAGTAACATATAACGTGAATAAATCCTGGTTATGTCCATCTACCAAGCAGAGCTAATGTAACATCGAGTTTGAACACATCACTGCAGAATAACTGCTGCATGTGGGTTAGAATGAACATTATCAGAAATAGCTTTGCCCCGGTTGTAGCCTTTAGCTCATGTTTAAGCCTTTAGCCTGTGTTCTATCACTCTCTCGTTTATCTTTCTTCTGCTCTTCTGTCCTTTCCAGTTTCTGTTTCCCCTATTACTACTGAATGAATCACAGAAATAGTTTTTAAGAGAGGAAAACACAGATCTCTCTTCTCACTGCTAAACTTCGTCAACCGGCGTGGCGTTGTTGTAGAGACTCCAACTTGCTGTTAACCAGTGCTGTCCAGTGTGACCCAATCGAAGAGCTAGCAATCAGCACTTAGAAATAGCCTTTTTTTAAGTGCTGATTATCTCATTTTAAATTGTGGATTATGACCAGGCATATGTCTAGAGATGAGACTTTTTAAAGATCACCGAGAAAGTCCCCATAGTCCTTTGAAGGATGGTAGCACATATCAGTAGAAGTTATTTCAACTTCAAAACAGTCAGACTTGCTGTATGCACTGATTTCAATAGTTTCCAACAAGTGTAAAACTCTTCATGAGACAGCAATAGATAACTTGTGCTAGCCAGCAGTTATAAACCAGCTGCTGATAATGTTCACAGCTTGTCTTAAGGCTAAATCTGAAACCTTCATGCAGCTTCTTGTATTTCAAACTGTCCTCTTAATCTCCTAAAAGCAAAATGTACATCATCTATATTGCATCATTAAAGTATCATAAAAATCTGTTGTAATAAAGCAATTGATTGTTGCAGCAGTGGATAACTTACATATTTTGCAAACCATTCCACAAAGTACTGAGCTGAAACTCTTTTGAACTTGCCTGATTTTGTCATAAAGTTCCCAAAAGAAGGTTTTGCCTTCAGGGGCCTCATTGATTTTCAGTGTGAGCTCAAAACTCCTCTCGCCCCTCCCTCTTGCCGCCGTTGCTGAGGTGCCTTGTTTTCAAATCACTGACCTTCATCAGACATATGCTCCTACGTTTGTGGCGCTAACAGCGCTGCCGAGGAGCATATGCAGATACGTGACACTTAATGCTCTGCGTCCCAGGCATCTGTCACGGCCACTGGCTGCTGTATTCGCTGGGGAGATGCCATGTGGGTGCTTTGAGCTGAACACAAGCGCTGTTTCATTGCTGCTCAGCTAATGGTGCCGTGACTTTCCCATTTTGTCTGTTTGTGGCCGTTACTGTGCTGATTCGCTGTCGGGGGTCAGTGTTAGATTACTTCCTGTGCCATGAAGAGAGGAGCTGATCTCAAAGCCTTTACAAGTTAATGATAAAGTGAAATCATGGGCTGTAAGGATGATGGAAGCTGGTATTTGATCAGATAACAAATGTTTCATGAGATTGTACTTCGAAAATGATCCTCACAGACATTTTAACACTTCTTACACTCACATGATAAGATATTTTGGTGAGAGAAAAGGGTTTGTACCATGTGACTTCTGGTTTTCCTTTTTTTCCCATTTATGATGTTACCTGCAACAGGAGTGGATCCAGAGTGTAAGATCAGGGGTTCCTACACTTTTTAGTCATCATAATGGTGTCTGGTACCTTTATTTTTGTTCATACATTTACAATAAAACATTGAGTTGTGAACAGGCATTTCATGACCACAACTTTAGGAACCATTGGGTAAGGTAAAGACAACAAATGACACCCTAAAATCCTCAACTGTGATTGTCTGTCTGGCTTTTAAGGGGCAGGACTTGTGTATAAAAAAACTATTTGGGTTGTGTGGCAACCAGCTGATAGTAGCTTTCCTAGCCTAGTGATAAAATCTACTTATACTCTAAATTTAATTTGGAATTTACTTTGGAACAGGGAATATTTGACTGTGTCTTAACTGTGTTTCTTTACTTAACACTCAATCATCCCAGCATCATACATATTATTTTGGCCTTAAAACCAGTCAGAAATCTTTTCTTTCAGTAACTGTTTGAAAATTTTCTCTTGCCCAAATTGTCTGTGAGTTACGGTAATGAGAAAAGCTTCCATCAGTTATCGCCTGTGATTGCATGTGGATCCCTTTTCAGTACCATATTACTTTGGATATCACCATGAAGCTGGTATTTCTTTCTTTAAGGAGCTGTAACCAGTGTGGAATCGTACAAAAGTGCAAGTACATTTACTCACCATAATCTATAACAGGTAAAAAAAAAATAGCACCCACAAGATGATTTTTTTTACATCACAAGAAAAACTTGTTTCTGAAATAAAAACTCAGTTTTAGCAACAGCCTTTCCACAAGGCATAGTACATGTGATTTAAAATTCAGGGGTTTAGGAATAAATAATTATGTGTCTTTAATGTACTTTTCAGATATTTGTCTACGTAGTGTGAACTTACTGTGCTTTAAACTCTTATTTTTCTCTGTAACTCCTATAGGATCAGATTTGGCTGTCATATACAGCTTGTTTAGTGTTACAGTAACTATTTCAGCGGGCTGCCACATCTTGTGGTGGCAGTGAATTCATATCTACATATGTTATATGTTCTGCTGTGTTATAGCACGTCTAATTATAGAGTGAGAGTTGCTTTGTGCTTCGCGGGAACATGAGGGAAAGATTTTTATTTCAGCTGCACGCTGCAAATATTATAATTCTGGAAAGAGGGTGTGTACTCTCCACCCTCGACCTCCCCGCACACGCACTGATGTGTAAATTGTAACCACACATGAGAAAACATCACACTATCACTCATGTGATGATTTTTCCTCATTTATCAGGGGCGTAACAGTGAGTAGGGAGCAGGGCTGCTGTGTGTGAGGGGGAAAGAAAAGACAGGCCTATTACAGCCCAGAGACAGACACAGAGAGAGAGTGAGTGCAAGACAGAGACTCAACTTAGTTTCTATTCAGTTAGCTGTGGGAGAAAAATGAAACGCAATTTGTACACTGAAAATTGTCCATTGTCTTCAGGAAGATTGTTCCATTCAAATTATGACATTGAAATGACATTGGCCCGAGTCTGTAGAAGGCGCAAGGACACCACAGAAAAGACGCAGCTCACATGAATAGAAGCTTTTTTTCATGATTATGGTCAGGAGAAAAAAAAAAAAAGATGGCGTCTGAATCATAATCTGGCACTGAGTATGAGCATGAAATTGAAAATGAATTGAATGTGAGCTGAATGGATGGCACTTGCTTTGTTTTTCATCTTATAAAACAATACATACCTCTGATCAACTGGAGTCTTGTTTTCATGCTGATAAACAACACTTTTCTTTTGGGCACCGGGCTCTCCGGGTGGCCCTTGTCAGCCCGATAGTCTGTTGTGATGGCCGTCTTGTCGTTCAACTCCTAAATCTTTTTTTTTGTTCTAATATTTGCACATTTCCAATACGCGCTCATTGACATTTGGATTTCCCAAGGAGTGTGGCGGCAGGATGCCAGCCCCCTCTTTTTTTTCACTTCCCTCTGAGCATGAATTTATAAATTGAAAAACCAGGCAAAAATGACCTTAATCCGCTCTCCGTCATTCTGCGGGAAATGTTCATGCTCTGCAGGGACAGGGTTTACAGCCACCATCTGTTGCATTTTTCATTAACAAAATCTATTTCTTCATTTAACCATGCATGCTCAGACAATGCTATGGCTCCCATAACACCCCTAAATCCAGGATTGGAAAAGAATGAAAACACCAACTTACCATAGAGAACATGTTTTCAGATTAGTGCTGTAATTGCAAGTATAATACAAGTATATTCATCAAGGATTATGGAGATGGTATTTTGTATGTATTCAGGTAACAGGGGACGGAAAATTCTTTTAATGGAGCTGAGTCAGATTTGACCTAAAATAAGTTTATGTGAAGACTTTTGCTGACTCTGCTGGCTGGAGAATCTCATAATACCCAGACACTTTAGGGACTTCATCGTGCTGTGCATAGGGGAAAATGACAAGAAATACAGAGCTGATGTTTGGGTTGGCGTCTTTGTGTCAGTAATGAAAAGTTGTGGCAGAAAATATTATTTCTTATTTGCTTATAGACGAATGGCTGGGACCCTGACGACTAAACCATCATCAGCCAGTTACGCAAAGCAGCAACATGATTGGTTTGTCTTGTAACCTGGCTGTGGAAATGCTTGATTCTAACTAGTTAAAACCCCATTTTCATTATTCAAGAATTGTTTCTGTCAACTATTTGAAAACATACGAATCTGAGAGGATTGGACTTGCACAGAAACCATTTAAGGATGTTAAATGAACCAAAGAGTGGAAGAAACAGTGAGTGAAATGGAGATAACAGACACTGTAATGTACAATGTTGTCTTTAAAGTGATTTCTAACAGCACAGATGAATTGTGCAAAGACAGAAAGTTCAGTTATAGTCAATTCGACCCATTAACAGGTTATCAAAAACCTGGTTTTTATACGCAACCAACCCTCTGATCTGAAGGACCATTACTTTTTCTTATCAAATCAACTTAACCAACATTCAGTTGAAACTTTGAGTCAAAATCTTCATATCTGAAGCTGTGAACTTTGTTTAAGCTGGTTAATGTTTAGTTTGAAGGTAAACATGTGAAATTAAATCCCTTCAAGGTGGAAAAGACCTTGACATTAAATAATCTTTTCTTCCTCCATAACTTAAAGCCTTGAAGACAAAACATCTGAGTCTAGTTTGTCTGATAAAAAAAGAACATTTTGCATGTCGTTATAATGGTTTGTGTGTTTCTGAATCAAAAAGATTTCCAAAAAAAATGTCTGATGATTTGAAACTTACTGTTTACACAGCAGAATGTACATTCTTCGCATGTTTATTGTTTTTATTTCACCCACTATGCAACTTTTGTTTAACTACCTCATTTAATATCTGCATCCTTGCACGAGTCACTACTGCACTATTATCATATTTTTTTTAGCCTGTAAATAGAAGTCTTGTCTATTTGCTATTCTTTTGTGTTTATAGTTGTTGATAATATTGTTTATGCAAATTTTTTTATCATCATTATTATTATTATTTTCCTTTTTTTAAGCCTTATTATTACCTTGTACAAGAGAGAACAGTATACCAAAGCAAATTCCTTGTATGTTCAAGCAAACCTGGCGATTAAAATTGATTCTGATTCTGGTAGGTGTTGTTGATTTCAACTTGTTTTTACATGCATTTTAATATGACTTATATGTTGAAGGTATTAAAAATATAATTTCAGCATGTAACTATTTTTCTATAAATGTGCTTAAACATTTTTGATTTTTTTTTGTTTGTTTAAATGCTGCTCTTAGTACACATTTGACACCATAGGGTACAAATGGTTTGTCACGGGGCTGCGAGTATTTGGATCCATTATTGTTTCCCAGAGTTACATAAATGTCACAATGTGGAACAAACCATTAGGGCACTAGAATGTACTCTTCTTCACAAGAGGAAGAGGAAGGCTGGCCCTTGGTAGTTACAAAACTAGTTTACACCTCATTGGGTGTACTTTAGAGAGTACTGCCCCAGTGATGAGTTGTTGGACCCTTAAAAGTCACAAATTTTGCACATTTTGTCAGACATTGTGAGGTCACCCCTGTTGACCATGAGAAAAGATGCAGGTTTCTTACACGGTGACTCATACACACTCTTAATGTTTGGCGCAGCCTGAAGTGGACGTCCGAAGAACTGCACTTCTTCCCTACTTCCACCGCGGCTTCATTTTTCAGCCCTGAAGGCTGGCCCTTGGTAGTTACAAAACTAGTTTACACCTCAGATTTAAAGGTCACAACAACAGTAAATCTTACCTTTTGTGATAAACGACAAGCAAAGCATCTACCGATAAAGTTTTGTTTTCACTGTGCACAGTTTATGATATTTTAAGTAGCGTATATTCATCTTTTCACGGCTGTGCCAAGTCCTCCTGCTCTGGTGGAGCGGCTGCCCGGCCAGCATATATCATGTCACCATTCCCTGATAGGTTTATTGATTTTGCACTCCCCTCAGCACCATCCCTCAAACTTTTCAACACCAGAACTAACTGAGACAGATATTTTCCAACTGCTCAAAATAGATCATTAGCCAATTGGAAAAGATGGACTTTAAGCCTCTACAGATCCATAGAAAAGATTAGGAGAGATGGAAAGAGGAAAATCCTCAAATCTGCTGCATAAGTCCATGCAGAGAAGAGAGTTGGGCTTTTGTTCTGGGTTGTGATGATAAATGCATGTGAGTAGGAGGGAGAACAGCTGGGCCGTGAGATGTTTGTTGTAAATATATGAGAATAATATCTTGTCTGGTGATAATAATATGCAGCTGTGCCAGAATCTTCCACCCGAGCTTTGTACCTTCAGGACCACAGACAGAGATGATGGACACCATCGAATCCGAGACCATCTCTGCTTTAAATCCTCTCCCCAATGATATGACTATAGGTCTCTATCAGTGTGTCAGGGCACATCCATATCACAGGGGACAATCTACCCTCTGGGACGGGCTGTTGTCTGAATGGTTTCTGCCAGCTTCCTCTTTCTTAGGACAAATAGGGTAATAATTCCATCAAGGGGAGAGGATGAGGCAATAAAACATGAGAGAAAGGGAGGGGATTTTTAATGTGCTTCGTTGTCTCGGATGCAATTACAGTGCCCATCATGTGATGCTTTATCTCTCAGTCTCCATGGATTCTGCCCTCTCTCTCTCTTTCTCTCTCTCTCTCTCTCTGTCTCTCCCTCTCTTGTACACACTTACACTCCAGAAAAACAGAAGCATGTTGCATGTGTGCCAGAAAAAGGGAATAAAAAAAAACAAGCGGAGGCCAAAGTGTCATGTTCAATTTTAATTTGTTTGTTGTTTTAGTACAAACCTGTTCAACATTATTCTGTTAGTTGAAAAAAAAAAAGAAAAACCCAACAAAAAACGAACACCTTGAGCCAAATAAATTATGATAGCACATTCCCAGATCACTTCCCCGAGAGTAATCTTTGAGGATTTAAAATTAGGCTGCTCGCTATGCATACTAATTGCAGACAGCTTGGGATAAACATATGATTTCAGAATTTTTAATGTAGTTAGTCATCGCCGTGACACTTTTTTCAGAGTCTACTCCGACTTCAGGCAAGGTCTTTTCTGATCAAGTTAATTACTTTGAGGGGAGCAGACAGTGAGGCTAATTAAGAAATATGTCTAACTGAACTATGGTCAATGACAGCCCTACTCCTACCACTGCGTTCTGACCTAGATCACTAATGCTTCCTATTTAGGAATTACCACATGACAAATATCCAATCAAAACTCCAGAAATCGCCCTCCATCATCGCGGGCTGAACTGTCATCGCCGCGAGGTTTCCTGGGTGGCTTATGAAGTCACCAGTAATCAGAGGAGTTCATGCCAAGTTGTTGATTACCTCAAATTAAGTGTCTAGAGGCCACTGAGACCCAACTGTGTCACCCATGCCTTTAAAAAAACGCACAATGAGACATACTGGAAATTATAATCAGGGATATTGGTGGACCTTAGCGAGCTACTAATCAGCCTCTGAGCTCCAAAGGTCTGAGACGTCTAAATTAAAAAAGTTGCTCGTAATAACTTGGACTTCAATCTTACTGAAGGAAACACTGTTTTCTGCTGCCTTGGGGGAAATAAATCAATATAAACTATGATCACTGGCCATAGCAGTACAAAATGTTGTGTAACATCTGACTTGAAGGAGAGATGTGTGGTTTAGGTGGAGAAGGCCTCAGATTTCCACTCAAAGTCCACTTTGAAATAATCATGGAAAAGGTTCAAAGAATCTCACATCATCTCAAATCAGGAAGTGTAATTTTAAGTTCTCCAAAGACACAGAATCACAGAAGGAGATTTAATTTTAAGCATCAATTTGCTGGGACGACACTGAAACAAATGTGCATTTCATTTATTGGTGTTAAATTGAGGAATTCTCAGCAGTGTGACTTGAAGGGGTGTAAACTTTTTTCCTGTTTAAAAAAAATGTACCAAGAGAGTCAGTTAGGAAGTTTTGAACTTGATATTTAATTTGATGCATTATTCTTTGCCTCTTTTTTTTCTTTTCTTTTTATGTTCCCCGCTTGTCAAGCTCGTGATTTGAGTTCCTTTACTTAAAGGCTCTAAGAGCGGGGTTGATGGTGATGGTGGTGATACATTTTGAAGTTTTGAGTGCAGAATTGTGGCGGCTAAAAATAAGAACTTTGCTCCTCCAGCTGCTCTTTTCCAGGCATGTAGGGTGTCAAAAACATACGTTTAAAATATGTGTAGTATTGAATATAGTTGTTGTAAACTCTCATGTATGGAACAAATAAAAATGAATGAATGAATGAAAAGCCTCAGTAAACAGGAGCTAACATTGAAACCAAAGCTGCAGTGTGAAGTTCACAACATAAGGTGGACAAAGCAAGAAACCTGAGTCCACAGAATGATTCTCCATTCTCAAGCGTGAACAATTTCCTACATCATGATAAGTGTCAATATTCTGTTCTAATTTACTCATATTGCTTTGTCTAGAGTTCATCCCCCAAGCTGCTCATCTGTGTCAATTTTTCTTGATGTTTCCAGTTGTATTCTCCCCGGTAAAAAGTTACCAAATGGAGCTGACAGAAAAATATCCATGTGAAGTTTGGTGAAAATTTCAGCCTTTTGGATTCATGCATGTCCGGAATTTCCAGAATGTTTTGGGCTTTTTTGAACGCAGCTTTCACAAAAGAGTTGTATAAATATGAAAAGTCTGTTAATTTTTGGATATCATTTTAATTGTAGCTGTATCTATCAGAGATACTCCATCATGTGATCTAGTACTGTAACTTGTTTTTCTTTTTTAGCCTGTGTTGCTTTGCTGCCTTTTGGATAAACCACATCTACCAACATCTCCTCCTTTTAATTTCTTGTCTGCTGTAATACTTCCAAACAATAATGCAGTTCTAGTTGCCTATTTCTACTGAGGAGGAGAAAAGTCGTTGATTTATACAAATTTTTAACAACTAATTCTCTTGTTATCTTGATGAAAACAAAGGTTGTTTCTCGTGGTGACAAATTAATAATGTTTTCTTCTTGATTTCAACCTAAATACATGATGGCAGATGTTATTACTGATCAGCACATCAGGATGTACTTCAATCAAAGTCTAAGAAATAGAAATTGCATTGTACCTTTCTGTTTGAGACAAGCATGTAGATTAGTTTGCAATATTTGGTGTTACATATGCTTTTATTTTGAAATGTCTGACAAGGGAAGTCGGGGGTTTTGTATCCATGTATGCAGAGCAGACCGCTTGTTGCAGCTTTTTTCAGTTGAAATCAAGACAAAGATATTATTAATTTATTAGTTATTTTATCACAAGATCATAGTGCTTAAAAAAAAGAAAAAACATCAATGGCCATTCTTGGCTTCTGTATGTTTCAGCTCAGTAATATGTCATTTTAAAGGCAAAAATTAGTCACTAATACTTGGGGGACATTTAAGCTACCTTACTAATTCTTATCTAATGCACCTCATACTGTTTGTTCACTCCCATCAGCTCCGTGTTTTATTCTGTAAGTAAAGTAGGAGTTTTCTTTCCCAAAGTTATCTCGGTTAACGTGATTCACTCTGTTAAAAAGATCCCACCTCTTTCACACATGCTGGATTTTCCTCCGTCTCATCTCGTCTTAGGAACCTCAGAAACTGGTGCTTCCCATCGTGTAGCTCGTCAATGATGCGTGTGATCTTTGAGCGTGAGCATTACGTTGTCATACATGAAGAAGAAGAAGAAGAAGAAGAGTAATCATACCTTCTCCACCCTGGGAACAATACAGGCGCTTAATCTTTTTTTATCACCAGGGGACCTTAAAAAAGTCATCCGTGCTTTCATCACATCACAACTGGATTATTGTAATTCCCTGTATTTGGGGCTCAGCCAGCGGGAACCTCCTGTCTGTGACTCCTTCAAAACTCAGCTGTGAGGCTGTTGTCACTTACATCCTTCAAATAGGCTTGTTAAATTATAAATCACTTCATTTATACTAATCACCAATACTTATGTCAATGTAGTACAGAAATGACTGGGATAGGTGCCAAACAAGTAAATATTTTGTTAAAATATTGGATTTAATTTCTTAATATGTCCAAAGTTTCAAACTATGAGCTAAATGTTTTGGGAGTAATCCCAGAATGAGACTACAGGCAGTTTGAAATAGCTTTTCTAAAAATTCACCTGAGAATTACACAAAAGGGACACAAAATTTGTCCAATTTGTGACATCACAGAATGTTTATTTGGCTCTTGAAGGATATTTACTAATCTGTTTGTTGTTTTTAATTTCCATTTCCATTTTTGGGGTCAGATTTGGGGTCCAAAAATTGGATAGGCCATCGTATGTGATTCATCACTTGCGCCAGTGGAGGAGAATTCAAAAAGAGGCGGAACAAAAGTGAAAAACAGAAACTTTTGAAAGTTTTGTATTTCATAGCAGAAACAAACCTCAAAATGATGAAGAACTATTAATACTGGTAAAATATTTTGAAAACCTCCACTTTTAGGTCCAAAGCGGGGCAAGGTCGCTCAAAATGTAAACAAGAGGCAGAGGCAATTTCAGTCACACCTGTGAGTTCGTTAAGATATGATGCGGATAATAATTTAGTATTTTGCAACACATGCAGACAAGTAAGTTTGCTTTAGAAAAGATAAGGTAATTTGCTTGTAGGAATCAATTTGTACTTTCTTCTGGTCGGTAAATAAATCAGGAGATCTGTCTTTGGGGTCAATGGAAAATTGACCTTAAAGTCAACACCTGATGAAGTGAATTGTTTTGTTTGTTGTGGAAAACAACAGCCCATCAGAGAGTGCACGTTACATCCACCAAAAGTCCTATAGCTGACATGGAAGGATATAAATCAATTTGAAACAATTTTTTTTGTTCGAATCAGTTCAAGAATGTTTATTATGGGATAAAACCAAAAACTGAAAAATTTTAAATTCTGGTTCAAAGCCTTGATTTAGAGAGACAGTAGCTGGAAGGAAGGTTTTCAGTTACATTGATATGAGAAACATCAAATGTTTTGATCTTTAAATGATGTAAAGCTACTACAAAGCCATCAGAAGGGCGATGGACAACCAGAAAATGAGAATACTTAGGAATAAGTTTAGGAAATTTGTACTCATATATGTATCTAATAGGACTTCTTCCAAAACCAGGATGTTTTACAAACTTGGAGAGCGATGGTAATAGAAGTGAAATGTAATGGTTTTCTGGTTCTGGAAGATTTTCCTCTTCCAGAAAGAATCAGTTCCACTCAACAGATTCTTCTTATGGAACATATTAGGCCAGATTATGTGACTGCGGTTCCTGAACACCTCACTTTCATTTTAAAGGTTCTCGTTCTGAAACGTATCAGCCTCATTTTATGGGTGAAGGAAAAAGGTCAAGCACTGAGCGGTTCAGAGAGAGACCTTCACAGAGGCCAGTCCGACACTAAGTGAAAAAGAGACAGAGAGAGATTCAGTCTGTGTGGAAGGGGGGTGGGGGCGGGGGTGGGGGATGGGGAGGGGGAATCTAATCCAGAGGCAGGGTGACTTCAACGACCATAAACAGTCTTTTTCCTGAAAATAACCCTTGTAGTCGAAGGCGCCGGTGGCTAAAGAAGCAACTGAATTATTTATGAGCAACATTTTGGAAACAGCAGTGAGAATTTGTGGATGGGCTGATGCATGTCCGGTGGCCTTATTCTGTGGCAGTCCTCTAATGCTTTGATAAATGGCTGTTATCTACACCCTTTGGTGTATGACGGCCATCTGCTATGGACTCCTTAAGGGCCAATTGGAGACGTTCAGAAATCTGGGTCAGCTCAGGTGGCTGCATTAGAGGGAAAGGTTGCTGACCGTGAGAAGTCCGGCAATCTTGGTCTGTGTCACCCGGCCACGCTGACCTCCTTATCAGCGCGGACAGAACTCAGTTTTTCAGTTTGTACTCACAGGCTCGCCTCAGAGGGATTGGCTCTGAATCAGGATAGATTTACCCACTGCACTGGCATTTCTGCACACTCATGTCTGCCGGAGCAAAGCACCACAACCTCTGGAGGAGGCGAGTTAAGTTTCACAAGCATGCATTGAGAATATTGCTCACAGGGAAGGAGAATAGTCGTCTGTCTGAGCATGGGTGTGCATATAGACTTACTTATAAAGTTTAACCTCTTACACTCAACTAGGTCATCAGTGACTCTTCCAACATTCATATGACTTTGTCAAGTACAAACAGTAACACCCTTGTCAAACCTCAGAATGCTGGACTGTGCTAGAAAGCTTAGATTCTTCGCATTTCAGTCACTAAGTTTCTTTCACAGTTTTCTTCACCAACAAAACATAATTAGTGAAAGAATTGCTCAGATAGAGTGATTGACAGGTCTGTGAGCCAATGAGGGACCATGTGTTGTGATCTCTAACACTCAAACACGCTATTGTCCACACAAAGCCAGTTGTGGCCATTTAGATCATTGGAGAGACCAATTTATTGTTGTGCATATTCGTTCACATTCATGTGTGCAACAGAAAGGGTACAATCTATGACTGGGAACTACAGTTTCATGATTTTTGATGAACTTTTCACAATTAGAGTAAAGTTGACTAAAAAGAGGACACTGAGCACTGACGAAGCTGATTTTGTTTACACGGAGTCCTCGGACAGTGAGTACAACTCTGCTTGGTGTTTGGTTACCTGAGACTAAAATCTCTTTAACTCCTACAATATTTTATCTAGAATGCTCACATTTAATACATATGTAGATGACAAGGTATAAAAATGATGTGGTGGATGTCTTATATCTGGTATGAAGCATCTTGAAGTTGGAGATTTTCAAAAATGGTTATAACGAAACAAAGAGGGTAGAAGTGTTTCAGCTGCATTTATCCTGATGTGAACTTTAGACACATATAAAAACATGACACTTTCTGAAACTAGAGATTGTAATTTTTTCAAATGAGGTGCCACTGATGAATTTTGACCCTCTGGTTCTTTAGTAATAATCTTTGAAACACAGTGTTGTATAAAGGTCAGACTTGCATTGGGTATAAGGGGTTAAATGAAAACCAAGTGAAGGAATCCTCACATTTCCAGCACTGAGGTGTTTGAGTAAAATGCTTTCACCTCCCAAACGCAGAATAACCTTCATACAACCGCCCAAAGATGCAGAGTGATAAAGAGTGCAGTGTTGTAAGATTCATGCTTCCCTTGTGTCCGTGCCTGTCAGAGTGAATCCAGGTAGGTGGATTGAGTAGTAACCAGAGGCAGAGAAACCACTAAATGGTTAAGTAGGTTTGTTTGTTCCTTGGGGGTTTAGAACCTTTTCTAGACTAAAAGTGATGAGTCCACCTTAGCAATTAATCATGCCGATATTGGCTTGGTGGATACTGTATCCACTCAAGGACAGCTTTGAGATGCATTAGGCCGAGTGCTGCCAATCCCAGGGCACGGTCAGCCCTGGGGGGATGTGCACATCTTCTGCTAAACCATGCATTTCCCTGGCCTTTCGCTCACCTACTTCTATTTGGGTACACAGCAGCAGTCAGCCCCTCTAATGATTCGTTACTCAGAGCTGCTGGGGCTTTTTGGCTCCGTCAACCTCTTCTGTCAGAGAACAGGAAGCTGATGTGTGTTCACAGCTTCGCTCTCCCCCTGTATCGACTAAGCCGCCAGTGCTTTAATCATCCTTTACAATAAATCTCAATCAATTCAGCGCTGAGGATGCAGGACACGTGCAGATGGCATGGGCTGATAGTCCTGACACATTGCGACTCAATCAAAGAGTGGCACAATAAAACACCCTGCCATGCTCCCACCCCTCCCCTTCTCACAGGACAAGGATCTGTGAAGCGGCACTCCTGCTAATCTATGCCATCATTGTGCCATGCAGTCAGAGCTGGTATCATCCTCCCCCATTTTCCAATGTCAAGCCTTGACAATGATTTGAGGACTTATTAGTTTAATAGGCAACATAAACAAATCACAAGCACTTAGCCGGGCGATCATTTCAGCTGCACTCAGCGGACGACTCCTGCAAGAATCCAAAATTGAGACCGCAGCCGAGGGGATTGGTTTGTGGCGTGATGGTGGTAAACAGGTGGCTGTGCAGGCCCTGTGCCAATACACGCTGCACCAAATGGAATAAAATGGCGAAACAGATGTTCTGCTGTGCCGTGCCTTGATTTGAGTGGTGCTCACGCTTTTAAAGCCTACTGAAGTATACACTGTCCCTGGCATGGCTGACGGGCCTGCTGGAGGACTTGACAGCGGCTGTGAACCTAGTAAGTACTGACTCTGACTCCTTGCTGGGCATAGTCTGACAAGGGTGTCAAGCAAATGAGAGGAGCCTGTGGAGGGGAGAAAGAGAAGGAGGAAGCAGACATCCGGTTGTATAAGCAATGCAGCTGATCCGAGACATGCAGTGAAAGAGAGGGGGACGTGAACAGAATGCATGGAGGGGCCGAGGTGTTGCAGAAGTGCTTATGTCGGCGACTCTGGCTCCTATTGGAACCAAAATCTCACTTTCAGACTGGATATCAAATTTGAGTCATGGAGCAGATTTTTTTGGAGCAACAACAGAATTCTTAATGTTAAAATTAGACCTGTTGACTTTGAACTTTACAGTCATCGCCACTCACGTCCATGCTGTTCTTTACTAATGTCATGAAGAGGAGAACAGAAGATAACAACAGACGAATGTTGTTTTTCTTGTCTCATCTGTTAATCTCTTTCTTTCTTTCTATGTCTCTCCTCATCCCACTTTCTCGGCTCATTCATCAGCGGCAGATTGTTGTTCACTGTGAGTCTAGTTTTACTCAAGGTTTTTGTTTTCTTCTCGCCTTTGTTGCCAGATTTTGCAAAGCGCTCATTCAAAGCTGATTAATGTTGAGTCTATAACTCACGCCACATCCACAGGTATAGATTTTTTCTGTACATTGCACTTAGTTCTCTGAAAAAAGAGGATTTAGAAAACACTTCCCAAGGCAAAAGTTTATTCTTAAATATTTATTTCCAGTCTGTATTTTTGCCTGAAGTTACAGTGGTGGCCAAAGTTATTCAAACACTTGACAGATCTGAAAATGTTGACCTTTACTTTGCCTTGGAAGCAGGATAATGAAACATGCAGGCCTTCTATTTATATCTACTTTTAAATTTAATATTTGGTTTCTCCACTTTTTGCAGCAGTTACCACATCATGGCTTTCAGAATAAGAATCAGTTTTATTGTCAAGTAGTTTTTACTTGAGAATAAATTTGTCTTGGTCTGTTGGTGTAAATAGTTAAAAGAGAATATATTGCACATTAAGACAATTGGAATATACAATATGCACTTTATTTTATAACTCCACCAAACTCGCTGGGGGGTTGAATGCAATGTTGCTTTTTTATTTAAAAAAATTATCTTAATCTCTGTATGGTGGCTGTATTCTAAGGTCTAAAGTAGTGATGTGCTATGCTCAAAAGATGTGGCTCAAAAAGCTGATATTTTGCAGGAAATCAAAAGTGCCCACTACAGATGAGTAAGAGGTGGCAACCAAATATTTTCCTTTTATTGCTCAACTTGGTATGAGAGAAAGTAGACAACAACAAGGAGCAGGGTGTTTTGTGTCGTGAAATTATATAAATATAAGTGGCATCTGGATCAGTGTCTTTGTTCATTTCTTTTTGTGCAAAATAAGTTTGATTAGAGTTTTTAATTAAAGTAAAAACAACTACTTTTGTAACACATGCACAAAATGAGGCCTCTAATTAAAGCGCTGAATTCACAAGCAATTATAAATACTCAAAACATTTGTATATGACAGGTTTGGTTGAAATATTAGACTACAAATAATATTAAATCACGGGGCCAAAAGACATGACTCTTCTTTGAGAGCCGAGCCAAAAGAACCAACTCTCTAAAATGAGCTGAACTTCCCATCACAAGCATATAGCGCCTATGGATGACTTCGTATATATTTTATTTATTTAACTGGTATTTTAACTCAACAAAAATAACTGGTAACTCTTAAATATACTGTATTCCAATAATTTTGGCCAACACTGTTAAGAAAAGGACCTCAGGAAACACTGACTTCATTAATTCGAGATATGCATTGCATTTGTTGCTTATATGCATTACACATGCAACATAAATCCAAGATTGTTGGCTACTGGATTACTACAAGCTGCAGCCCTGCACCTGAAAATAATGAAGCTCATGCAAAAGTGCAAAAAAAAAAGAAATAAAAAAAGGTTGCAGCTCCTTCAGTGTCCACTAGAGGCTGGCTGCTGAAACATCAGGTATCATATACACTCCAAAGAAAAAAATGAGTAAAACCATATTTACAGCCTGGTTTGGATATCATTTGCATATTTTATTCCTAACTTGTTATTTTTAAAGTGAAATCTATGAGTTTTAGCTTGTAAAAAGAGGTGTAAAATAACTATGCTGGTTCCCGTCAACAATTTGCATTCTTAAGTAAAAGTTCTGAAGTTAGAGAGCCAGTCATATTTGGTTCACACAGTCGAGGTTAATGTTTGTGTTTTATTCTTTTTCAAAGGTGCCTTGAGCTGATTGGGTAAAACTCTGAACCCTAACCCTCACACCCTCGCAGGTTTTGTTCAGACTCCGAGGACAGATAAATGTTTTGGTGCCTCCACCAAAATAACTGACCTCGTCTTTCTAAAGCAATCAGACGGCATTTAATGGCAGTTAGAGGAATAGTAAATCTGCATCACAGTGAGTCAGAAATAACATTTACAGCCAGAGATGAGTCACTCCCAGACTGGGAGGTTAGTGCAACACTCCTCCTCATGGCGACAGTCACAGGGGAAAAAAGGCCGGATGATCAACTAATAATTGCCGTTTTGGTTTTGATATGCTTTTAAGTAAAGAGGAGGAGGAAGTTCACAATGAGGAAGAGGGTCTGAAAGCCTGTAATGACAGCGGCCCGGCACACAGAGAGATGGAGTGGGGGTGGATAGCGTGGATAGCTGTGAAATTGATGCGACCTTGAAAAGATCTGGAGACAGGGAGAGTCTGCCTGGTAATTACGGTGAAAACGTGTGTAACTAACTACCATGTTCAGCCCGCCAATGAGCACAGGCTCCCTGACCACGCACCATACTCAATTACAGGGGAGAGAGACGAAGAGAGGGCCAGCAGGAGAGAGAGGAGAGGGAGGAACCGGGGTCATTTTCCCCTTCGATGACCTTCAGACTAATGCGGCCCAGGAGAGGCAGCTATTTTCTGAATCTCACTGGAAGATGTCCCCGCGCTCTTAGAGATGTTTTTTCCTTCTTTTCCAGACACAGGTGGGGAAGGAGAGAAAACCAGGAGACTGTAAACAAGATAAAGTCAACACACATGCCTGTGTTAAACAAAGCAGAGGATCTTAATTGGATGAAAGTTAAGATTAAATCTGAAATTCTTGCTTCATATTTCTATCATGTGTGTCTCCTTTTATAGATTATTGCTCAAGATAATGCTGAAAGGTACAAACAGGTTTTGGAGCAACACCTGCTGCCATCCAAGACACTTTGTCTGTTTCAGAGACGTCCCTGATTATTTCAGCAAGACAATGAAACAAAGACACATTCTGCTCCTGTTACAACAGCGTGGCTCAGTAGTAGAAGAGTGCGGCTACGGGACTGACCTGCCTGCAAAATGTTTGGAACATTATGAAGCTCAAAATACAACAACAAAGATCCCGGACTGTTGAGGAACTGAAGTTGTTCATCAAAAAAGGAAAGATGATGTAACATAGTGAGAAACATGAACCTGTCTGTGCTTTTTAGGAACATGTTGCAGGCATCAAGTTCAAAATGAATAAATATTTGGAAAATAAAACAAGCAAAAAAGTTGATCAGTTTGGAGAATAAATACATAGTCTCTGTGGTGTATTCAACTGAATGTAAATAGAACTTATGATTATCATTTAACAGGATTCGCAAATATTTGTATTCTGTTTTTAATCTTTACACAAAGTCCCAACTTCATTAGAATTGGGATTGTATTCGCTAAAGTTTCATGTGTCCTCTGTCACTTCCAAGTACGACATCTTTCCTCCTGTTGCGTGTTTTGTCGGGATCCACTTGTTCTCCTGACGTCTGCTAATGCGCCTTCACAGCCAGTCAAACTAATGCGCGTTTATTTTGTGCAGCACATAAAGTGACACTGATGTGAATGCAATCTCCATACGGCTGCTATTTATTTCAAGTCGCCGTGATTGGCACACCGAGAGGAACTTTGGAGACGTGTGAATATAATTAGAAGGATGATGAAATTATTTTCTGATCGCGGGCTCAAAGCTCATGGCGTGTTAATGAACTTTGCCTCCTAACTTTGAAGCCCCAAACAGATTGTCCATCTGCACGCTGCCATATGTGACATGAAGCTGCTGCTGCTGCAGAATGAATAAGACCCTCTGTGATCGCTCAGCCTGTTTGTAAAGAGACTGTATTTGTTGTTCCAGAATTAGATATACAGCATCTTAGAAAGGATGACACCAATTCATATTAATTGATTTATTGCATAGAGAGGAGAATATAAGGAATATCATTAGCCTGAAATAACACTCGACATTTTGACAGTCTGTCTCCTGCTAATTTGTCAAGCTCAAGGTAATGCTTTATTTACTTTATGTAAATGTGGGTTTAATGTTCCTTTGGTTACAGGATCCCTGTTTAGGTGTCAGTAATTAGTCTTGTTGCAATAAAATCCCTGTCACTCCAATATTTGTCATTTAGGGGATGCAGCTCCAGCTTGATGCTGAATTTTCTACAAAGATTTGTCCTGAAATTTATCTTCAAAAATTATCCTGGAGCTCATATAAACACAAGACTTTCAAAAAAAGGCAAAGGAAGTGAAGAACCCTTTTCCATTTACCCCGTCTAACTGAGTGACAGCTGCCCTCTCAGCTCTATGTATTATACAAATTCTGTCGATCTGGACTATTTAGTGCGATTGCCTCCATTGATGCAGTTAGCCGTCATTGATTGGCTGTCAGCGTCAGATGTGGGTGGTTTTGTGTCCAGACTGAAGAGCATTGAGTAGAACAAGCAGGTCCTGCCAATGCAAAGATTCATTCACTTCTGCTTTTTCCTCCAGTCACCATCATTCACCATTACCCCCAAACCATTTATCTACCTCTGCCGTTACTCCACCTTTATTTAAAGCTGAGGAACGTTCAGAGTGTGTGTTGATTCTGGCGCCCCTGTTGGTGCAATGACGCCTCTTATTTCTTTACTAATTTCATAAAATGCATGTGAAATATAAAATCTCATCCTGTTTTACTATAGTAATTAAATTTACTTCTGAAACGTGTCATTGAAATAATTTTCTGTTGAGGCACTGTGCAGTTTTTATTGACTAATTTTATGGACACATACCTCCTTTAGAGGTTTCAGATATTAAAAACAGTTATTCATACTTCAAGTAATTATGTTTATGATCTTATTTCCTTTGATTAGTCACAGATGTGTTGATATAAATTTCTATCTCAGCTGCATCATGCTAAAAACTCCCTACAGTAGCTTTAAACAACAAAAAAAAAAAAAGTCTCATGACCTTTCGTCACCTTGACCTAACAACAGTTTTAAAATCAGGTCAGAATTTGCAAATAAAAACACTCTAAGATTGACAGATTTCCTCCAAAAACCTGTCTCTCTGTGAGAAAATAAAATGTGACAGGTTGCTACGTGACAGAACTGCTGTTTGCTGATCCCCTTTCTTCATAATTTGTATCTGGGGTGTATTAATCAACGTTTATTTTCTAATTAAGAAGAAATACCTGAACACATTAACCCTTTTCTCAAAACCTGCTGGTAGGAACTTGTGGTTTAGTGGATTTTGGCGCCTTTGCATGAAATTAATTGAAAAAATCTATGTCATAATACATCACAAACTTACTGTTGTCAAGAAGTTAAAGACAAGCTGTTTCATCCATGGATGGTTTGGGTTTAAAGCTCCTGTGAAGACTTTTTATCTCCTAATGAAACTCATTGATATTAACTGTATTGTCTGTTTATGACCACGAAAGCAATCAGAACAATCTGACATTCAATATTTTGTAATTTTTATGCCTGTAACAGCTTTCAGGGGGTAGGTGTAGGATCAGATGGTTAATTATGCACTTGACTATAACAGTAAATATTCCCAACAATGAAAGTAAGGAGCATTTTGCTTAAGAAAACCATGTTCACTTGTATTACAGACAATTAAACACGAGGGGCACAATTTTGTCCATGAGGGCACCAACATTAACAAAAATAAAATTTGTCAAAGGACCTTTAAAAATACATACAATAGTGCTTAGCCATTTCCACAAATGTTGTTATGTTGTAGAGTTTAACTCTAGGATTCAAACAAAGATGAAATACACAAGAAAAGAAACTTTACTTTGAATGTCTGAAAGATAATTTGTCAAATTTCTAATTTCCATTTTATGTCATTGAACAAATACAACTCCAGTTCTCAAAAAGAGACATTTGTGTTATGTTTTAAAAGATTTCCTGAATGTTTAGATGAACTTATGATAGAATCAGTTTTTTGTTGTTTGTTTTGTTTTTTGCAATTTTACACAAAGAATCTGAAATTGAACTTTTTGCTCATGCAGTCTCTCACAGTGTGGAAACATCAGCTTCTCTGAAGTGTTCTTGTTCAAACATAGCCATTTTTCTCTTAGCATTACAAGTATTTTTCGGTGTTTGTTGCAAAGTCTCATCTCTTTTGAAACATGTAGGCTTTATTTTTTTTCCCCAAACTGTCATATTTTGTTTTCAATGAACATTTTTTTCATAGCATCCTCACATCATTTGAATTGGGGTCGTTCATAATCAAAATTAAAAATGAGGTGATGTCCTGAATTAGTGAAATATGTGTCACCACTTTGGCCGTGACCTTAACCAGACTGTAACACCTTAATCCGTGTGTGTGTGTGCGTGTGTGTGTGTGTGTGTGTGTGTGTGTGTGTGTGAGTGTGTGTGTGTGCTAATCAAAATGTGCAAGCTTGTTATGTGGCTGTGACCTAATTTCAGATAAGGATTGCTGCACATATCTCAGGTTTTCCAGGGTTAAAAGAGGTCAGGGTTTATAATCAGTGAAGTGAAAAAGGTCTTTCTGTATCTGATTCAGGAGAAATTAACCCAAATAACGAGTCCACTGACACCGATCCACAGACAGACTCATTCAGAACGATGCGCTTTGAGAGCGTCAGGGGAAAGTGACCCCAACGCCACAGAAGAGTAAACAATGTCAGACGGGATAATGAAGAGAAAATGAATGCATGAGCTGCAACAGTTTCCTGAGTGTGGATTGAAAATGTGCACTGCAATCTGGTCTAATCATAGTCTTTTCTCTAGTCCTCACACCCTTCACCTCGTGTCTCCTACAACTCACACAGAGACATTTACTCACACCTGGACAAAGCAAATGTCACTGCATACTGCTATTTTAAAGTCAGACTGAGGAGAGGTTGGACAGGTAACTCGACAGAGACGTGACCCAGTTGACTTCGTTACTTCTCACAGCTGAGGATAGACGGAGAGGTGAAAGAGAGGGAACAAAATCAAGGCTCTGCTTGTGCTTTCTGCCACTTTGAAGGAGCTCTGATGTGACTGAAGTTGTTTTATGGAGCACCCTTTTTTTTTTTTCTTTGTTTGTTTTAAAGAGACATAAAACAAAGTTGTTTAGCTGCTCCGTGTTTGAAGTTATCACTTCCTCGCAGTGACGTGTGCACAGGACTGGGCTCCACTACAAAGACCGGACCAGACGCTGGACTTCCCACAGCGAACGTGCATCAAAGACACTTTCTGTATCGAACTCTTATCATTTCCATTAAATTCAGCACGAGACTAAAAGGAGAAAAGAAGAAACCGTGCATTCTCTGTCTGACGTCTTTTCTGTATTTTCTTTCTTTGCCGAGTGTCGGATGTGATGGTTTTTGTAACATAATTATGTTGCCATTACGGCCAGGACTCTCGTAAATGAGATTTCGATCTCAACAGACTCGCTGTGATAAAGGTCAAACATACAAATATAATCAACCATGTTTCTTTTCTTTCCAAAAAAACGCTCTCATTGCCGCGGGTCCTAATTTTTCAGATTGTGGTTTTAATTTGAGAAGAAAAGGCTGTGTTAGTGAAGAAACTGTGTGTTTACATGTTGTCCTATAAGAGCTGCCTCTGCTTAATCACTACTTCTGCAGGAAAACACAATGCCTCCTCTTGGCCACAGTGCACATTTTAATTAGAAGCTTATGTGCTTTGTACATCACTAGATACAGACTAACATACCACATGAAACAAATAAACAAAAATGGGTCCATTCCCATTCAGTCGCTGATGAAGACACTGAAACAAAACAAGGGCTCCAAGAAAATATAATTTAAAGCAGACAGCTTGACTGTCTTCACAAACTACAGTCCCCTCTTAAGTTGGGAAGTATTCATTTAGTCTCTGTCTCCATCTGTTTTCTATCTCATCTTCAAATTGTCAGTTTCACTTATTGTGCAGCTTCCTTGAAAATATTATTCCACTTTAAATTATGCTGGTAATGATAACATTCACAGCCCCCCCCCCTTGTAGATCCAGATCAAAAGCTTTTTTTTTTTTTTTTTTTTTCTGAAAGAGCAGATAAAAGAACGGAGGGGGGGAAATATTACATTTCAGTGAGCCACTGAGATCGACCCATCCAAGAAATTCAGGGGGAAGAAGGAGCCTGAAGTTTCCAGCTGACATCAGAGGAGCTGAAGTCTGGGACCATTAAAAACACATCCAGATAAAATTTGAGGATCTCTGCTGAATTTAGTCACAGTCATGAGAAGAAAGTGTTTTCTCAAAAAGCGTGTGCATGGTGAAAAGTTGTTCATGTTACTTGTTATATAGTTTGTAAGGGGTTAAGATTAGCTACACTCTTTTCCTCAAAGGTGGTAATAATTTCCACTGATTTCATTGATTTTACTTCCTTTTTGACTTTTTGTTTCCAATTCCAGCTGCACTCTCACTTTGTTTTCAATGCTGTTTTTGTTTTGTTTCATATGGATATTTAACTCTTCTGGTTTGCATTGTTTGTTTTGGGGTAAATATCTATTTTAAGTCCCTTTTTCTGGATTGTATGCATTCATTCAGAGATGATAGGGCATTGGATTGAACAGGAAACAGGGAGAATAATGTGCAAACTTCTGTAAGCTGGATAAAACAGTTTGGGATTAGAAAACTCAACTTTAGAATCAAACCAGCGCCGTTTAATATGAGATATTAGTCAAGGATAAGACCCAAAAGGATATTTTTATGTATTTCCATAAAACAAAACCCTAATGGTCAGAGGTTTTGGTGTTGGCCATATATAAAAATAGCACTAATAAATACTTCACTCAAAGACCAATGAAACCTTGTGTGGCTCTGAAAGCTGTTGAGGGAAATTAGACTCCATGATATCGCCCACTAAATACATCAGTGACAGTTTTTCACTGACGCCAAGAGAAGCCTGGCTCCCCCAATAAAATTTCACAAGAAAGTTACAACTATAAATAGCTTCACCACTTTATTTTTAAAAATATTTTTGTCATTTTCATCCTACGGTCAAAACACTACATCAATATACTTCTGCTTTTGTGAGTGTATGGAGCAAAACCCTACCTCTACTTGTTAAGCACTCATATTATATTTGTATTATACTGTGTCTCATGCTTTCTGATTTCTGACCTGTTTGTCAGTTTGGAGCTTCATCGTGCCTCCCTTAAAGAAAAACTGCCCAAATCAGCCAATCAGATTGAAGCACAGCTCATGGTTCAATGGCGTCCAAAAATGAAAATAACTTCACAAAACTTGCTTTTGATTCAACTAAAAGTCAAACAGGATGGTAGGTTCACTCCAAAGCTCAGTTTCACTCAAGGGAGCTAAAAGAAAAGCTCGCTCTTTATCAAAAATAGTAATTTTTTCAATATCCAGATATTGTAGTAATGCCGTATGTATTTAGCGTTCTGCTCTTTACCATAGCCATAAGCACCCTCAGCTCTCCTTTGCACTTTCGCCCAAAACAGTTATTTGTTTGCACGAAAATAACAGTTTAACGCTGAATCAGATGCATTGTTCACTCTGGTTACATCAGAAATTTTCATCACAGGCCACCAATGAAATAACTCCAAAGATAATTGGAAATCAATTATCAGGAGTAAAGAAAACATTGATGAGCAGAAAGGAAACTTCAAATCTGTTTCTGGTCAGAGAAAACAAGTTGACAGTGTCGACCTCCTGTGAGTGAAAACCTGAATGTTAAACTTCAGCTTCATTTTCTAACCTCTGTCAGCTGATTGGCACCAGGTGAGGAGAACATCACAGGTGATCCTGATACCTGCTGATTGGTGAAACAGACTTGAATCACGCTCCAAACTTCTCATGCTTCCATTCATGGTCCATTGTTTGCTTTCAAGTTCAGTTAGAAACCAAAAGAAGCCGAGGATCATTTTTTGGAAGAATCCAGCTGAAGTAATATAATTTTTAATGAAAGATTCTGAGTCTTTGAGAAGTCTTGTTGTCTGGAGTTGAATGTCTTCAGCTTTGAGAATGTGTCGGCTTCAGCCTCTCTGATGTCTTTTATTTAAGTGAAACTTAAAGGAAAAATAAAGGCTTGTTTGATTCATACTGATCTGACTCAACCCCTTTCTTCTCTTTTTATTTTCACTAACACCAGAGCTCAACTCGGTCCAGTTAACCTCCTAATAAAGTGTTGAAGATGCTCTTAATTGGCTGTTTACGAAGCGTCTGATCGTCTGGGTGTCTGGCTCCGTCTGACTTTGATGCTGCGTTGAAGCCATTCTCACAGATCTCTGCCAACGCTTTGATGAGTTCAGTGAGATCAGAACTGTCAGAAACAATAGACAAAAGGGTGTCAATAAATCCAGGGGTAGAGAATACTTGAACTTCTCCCCCCGCTGAGAAAATATCAAACATGTTTCACCTGATTTCCAACATTCAGGTGAGGATTTGGGTACAAATGAAACATAATGGGTTGCTTCAAAAGACGAACAAAGTAGAAAAACCTTACAGAACAGCAGTGGCGTGCACTGACATTTTGAAGGGCAGGGGCAAAAGATATAAATAGGCACATGCATTTTGACCCCTGGGAGAAAACTTTGGAGTATTTCGACCCCCCAAAAGGGAGGCAATTAGCATGTTTTGGCTCCGAAGAGAAAGGTTTCTTGATGTAACCAACCAAAGAGGCAGCAGTTCACCAAACATGAAGACATTTGAGCTCATATTTTGGCTCCAAGGAAGGCACTTTAGCACAAGTTTTAGCTCTTTGGAAGGAAAATTATCATGTTTTAACCAATCAAAGTGGCACATTAGCTTGGTTTGCCAACTAGGATGGACCTTTTGTGCATTTTGCTTCTCAAAAAGAGGGCACTGAAAGATATTTTGGCTTCAAGGAGGAAGGTTTTATCATGTTTAAACCAGCTAACGAGGTAGATCAGTGCTGTTCGCCAACCAGGAGGGGATTTGAATATGTGGTTTGGCTCCAAAGAAGGCACTCTGGTACATGTTTTGGTTCCAAAATGGGCCTTTTATCATACATTTTGGCTTCCAAGAGTGCACCTAAGTGTATTTGGCTCCCAGAAGGGAACTTTTGATTTTTTTGACCCCCAAAAGGGAGGCAATTAGCATGTTTTGGCTCCGAAGAGAACAAAAGAGGCAGCAGTTCGCCAAACATGAAGACATTTGAGCTCATATTTTGGCTCCAAAGAGGGCACTTTAGCACAAGTTTTAGCTCTTTGGAAGGAAAATTATCATGTTTTGACCAGCCAGAGTGGCAAATTAGTTTGGTTTGCCAACTAGGAAGGAACTTTTGTGCATTTTGCTTCTCAAAAAGGTGGCACTAAAAGATATTTTGGCTTCAAGGAGGAGTGTTTTATCAAGTTTTGACTAGCTAACGAGGCAGATCAGTGCTGTTTGCCAACCAGGAGGGAGTTTGAATATGTGTTTTGGCTCCAAAGAACCCACTTTGGTACATGTTTTGGTTCCAAAATAGGCCCTTTATCATACATTTTGGCTTCCAATGAGGCACTTAAGTGTATTTGGCTCCCAAAAAGGCACCTAAACATGTTTTATTAGTCTTAAATAGACATGATTTGTGTGGTTTGCCAATCAGGAGGGCACTTTAGGAAGTGTTTTTGCTCCCAAGACGTTGGAGTCCATGGAAGCACGCATTTATTGTTACTATTTGTTTTAGATAAATATTATTATTATTATTTTTAATTTTTAATTTCTAAGTTCTTATCTTAATTCTATCATCATTATTATTTTATTTCATTGTTGAATTTTTTGCACTTTGATGTTTGTGAGCTGCTGTGACAAACAAATTTCCCCCATTGGGAATCAATAAATGATATTCTATCCTATTCTATTTGGCTCCCAAGATGCACTATAGGGTGTGTTTTCACTCCAAAAATGCACTTGAGTGTACAAATTTTATTGTCATAACCATAAGTATTTATAAATGCATCAACAAAACTATGACGTAGAATTATTCTTAGATGCAGGAATTGGTCATATTTTCATTTAAACCACCTCTTCACTTCACTCTCTCACTTTTTTGTTTGCTCTGCAGAAATATCGACTCACTAAGTAAAATGAGAATCAATATAAAAGTAAAGACAGTTTTCTCAGGACAGAGAATGAGCCAGTTTTAGTATTTCACTACAAGAAACATACAGCATATGAATTATCAATCAGCACAGACTGAAGTGTCTAATAACCTCGAGAGCGCTTGTGTAATTTGCGATAGAAAAAGAACGTGTTGGAAGGAGAAGCAGAGTATCAATCAACATAATTTAAGGTTTTCTTCAAAGACATTTCACCAAACGTCATTCACTGCTCTGGATCCAAAGCACAGGATTAGTATCACCTGGGGATTTCTGATCATTTGTAACGATTGCATAAGACGTCTGTGCTTTTTAATCCCCCTGCGTGAATCACCCGTGTCTGTAATTTGTAAAGAGTCAGCATCCCAGGTTTGCAGAAAGAAATCCTTCGTAAATCCACACGTGAAGAGTGAGTAGATGACATGTTTCTCACCTTAAAGTGTGTAACCTTTGTGCATAGATTAATAAACAAATCAAAGAGAAAATCTGATGTTTGGGGTCGATACAAATAGCTGTATTGTACGACGTCTCATAAACTTCATTAGACATAAAGTGATAAACTTCACCAGTGTGTTGTAAAGTCATCAGTGCATGATCTTTGTTTTCCACTTTATCCGTCAGAGACTACGTGGACGTGTCACATGTTGCTCTTTTTGCTGTGTGTTTTTCTTGTCTTTATCTGTTTTTTAATGTTTTTTTTTCTCTTTGAGTCAGTTGTTGTCTTTTATGTCGTATTCCCAGTTATCGTGTGTTGTTTCCTGTTTTATCTTGTCGTTCTTGCTCCTTGTGTATCTGCTTTTTTGTTTCTCTTCTCTTTGATTTCACTCATTAGTTTCATGTGCATCCTGTTTTTGTTAACCTGTATGTGTGTGTGTGTGTGTTAATAATCTCAGTGTTTCCCTCCTCTTTGTCAGTTCGTTGCGTCATTCTTGTCACATTTTCGTCCCCTTTGTGCTTCTCGTGATGTTTTCCCTGTAGCTTCGTTTGCACCAAGGGAGTGACTTTTGGATTTCAGTTAAACTATTTCAATTCTCCTTTAGTTTATCACCTCAAAATAGGAGGAGCCAAAATTCATGTTCAAACACTTATTTGATGGAAAAAATTCTTGAAACTAATGAAATGATCCGTCCATGCAGCAAGATAATTGTACTTCACAATAAACTATATGTAAGAAACTTAAATCTTGAAAGAAGTGGAGTTTAAGAAGTATTCCTGAGTGTTAAAAGAAGAAGAAAATGTTATCCTTTAATCATATTCTGAGAAAACATTTGGCGGATCTCACTGAAGAATTCTCACGGTCAACTTTTTTCTTTTTTTTTTTTTTTCCTGACAAACTGATTCCACATAATTCATATTCTGTAGATTACAAATAAACTTTTTTTTTTTTGATAATTCATTCATTAATTCACTCATATAATTTTTTTTTAATGTCATTCCTCATTAAATAACCCAAAGGAGTTTGTAAGTTTGGCATCTTCTCGAAGTCTAATCCATTCAGTTGGTTAAATTCTGTTTCCAATAGATGCGTTACATTTTTAATCTTAACCAAAACAACCTGTGGGTGTCTCTGAATCTTAAAACAACTTTTTTTTCAATGAGACTCATGGTAAAAGAACTAATTTTGATTATTTAAACAGACTTATTAATTGAAACTTCAGACTATCTGACTAATAAAGACAAAAAATGATACATTCATACTTAATCATAGATTATATCATAAAATCCAAGATAACAAACAAGTGTACAACCTTTAGAACAAGGTTTTAAACCAAAAATGTCTGAATTCAAGAATTTTAATAGAAGAAAGTGGTGAATAATTTTCAGCATCTCCATGTTTTAACTTAATAAAATGAAGTCAGGGTCGTCAGAAACCCTGCAAAATCTTAACTGGTGCAAATACAACACTGATGTTGGTGGATTATTTAAGAATCCTCAGTGGTCTCTAAGTAAAACTAATCCTTGTGAATGATGATTAGTGCAAAAAAATCAAATAGTTACTGTGAAACGCACCAATCTTGTTAAGTGTATAAGTAAAAATATCTTGTTAGACTTGATAGAAGACTCACTGAGGAGACACATCTCGGTATAAACTTATTTTCAAGATATTAAGGGTAAAAATATACAGATTGCATTGACTTCTAGTGCAGGAAAATCAACTTTTTTTCTTTTTTTTGCAATTGTGTTTCAAGAGACTATGCAAGGAAAATTAACAACTATTTCTTCATTTTTCTGCACATGAATCTTAAAATAATCTCTTTTTTTGTGAAGATGTTTCATTACTAATGAGAGAAAAGAGGTTTTTGCACAGTTGGAAAGCATCCAAACACCTTCACAGAGGCAAACAGGTTCCTGAGTGAACAGTAGTGATTTCTCCACTTTAACCAGAGGACAGGAAATTTTTGATTGATTACCGATTCAATGAAACACACAATTTGGCCCGAGTAAAAGCAGAACAATGGAGTCACAACCGCCCTGAAAGCCTCAGAGACTCCTCTTTGTCATTGAGGATACAATCAAGCATAAAAATCTCAGAAGCTTCCCTGGGACAAGGCTTATAATGATAAAAAAAAGAGGAATAATGAACTGGGTACAGCCAACGGCCTTTTTAATGTAATCCAGCTACTGTCTCTCACAGCGCATTTCATCAAGCTTCAATAAAACGATACATGAAAAGTGACACATTATTACTGAAGGCAATCTGAGCTGCTCGGAGACAAAACAATCAGACAAAGCAATCTGAAAAATCACACACAACAATCTCGTCAAGTGCCGGGTGAAATTAGAAAAGATTTAATTTTGGCGGCACGGTAACAATCAAAGAGCGCTCCAGGCTGCGCTAACGTCGGCGGGGCTAACTTCCCTCCTGTGATGCAGGCGGACATGCTTTGTTTGACTGGAATAAAAAGAAAAAAAAAAGTCATGTCAGAGGTGTACTTTTGTGTTTCCAACAAAGAACACAATCCCATTAGAGCGCAGAGCGTCCATTGTTGTTCTCCAGACTCACAATCAATAATGGCTCGCTCTAGTTCAAGTTTTTCAGATTAGATTCAACGTTTCAGTGGGTTGAATGCTTAAGTGTGCTGCGTTTCAATAACAAGGTTACATGAAGCCAGAAAAGGCTCTGGGTTTCAGCAAAGCATATTTATGGCCGAGAGAAGATAACGACACGAGAGTCTGTCTTATTGAAGACGTTTGTGCCATGTGAGGTCTGTCAGAGAAGCTGCCGTTAAAAGTTATTCACTCATAAAACAGAAGTCCAATGGATTTTCTGCTAAATGTTGGAAGGATTAGAGAGTGTTTGGACTTCCTGGTGCTTTTTCTAATTCAATCAATTAACAGATGAAGCTGAGAGGTACTTCTCAGTGTGAAAACACCACATTCAGGCTTTTAAAAAGAAACTGGTGTGATCACTTAGTTTGGATCTCTTGGAGTGCGTTGATGGGAAAAGCAAGATGAGTCACAGCGACTTTAAAGTCCGTGTCGTGAAAGTGGCCACACGAGTCCAGGTCCAAACACCTGAACTCAAACCTTCATGTGTGAAAATCTCCACAGTTGTGCTTTTGTTTCTTTAAATCAACTCAGTCTGAATAATACAGATTAAAATGCATGAAATAAGGTTGAGAAGGGATAAAAGAAATACAGCAAGGTTAACTTTAAGTGGTGTTTCAAGGCGGTTAAGTGGCAGCAGTCTAAAATAAGTTTCTTTCAGATCAAAAAGAACCATTTTTATGTTACATGAGCGTCAAAATAAGTCAAAGTTAGATGCTGAAAAATGATTTCTTTCACTGAGAATCACTCAATGAGTTGAAAAGTGGAATTACATGTTGTACAGTGGAGGAATGTGGGTAAATGTTGCAGAAATGAAACTGATTTCGACATTTAACTCCACTTGTGTCTCAGATTCTTGGAACACAAGAATAAGTGACACAAAGCTGAATGTGCTGTAAATAATTTGTTATATTTATTAATTTATTTATTTATTCAGTCTTTTTTAGCCTCAACCTTCACACTCATTATTGGGGTAAATACTTGAATCTGATTGGTCGAAACACCATCACCCATCATATTAATTAATCTACCAAGCAAATAACAGTGATGTGACTTTTAGTGTCATTGTTTCCTGTTGCTTTTCTCATTTCTTGCTTGAGGACTTCATAGAAAAAGTCTTCACTAACAACTTTTTCCAGAATAAGTTTTACAGGGACGTGGAGGATTTCTTTTTTATTATTTTTGCACCACCACAGTCAAGTTGTTGAGATAACACATTGAAGCCATACAAATGTGCTTTTGTTTTTATTTGTTCTTTAGTTTTTTCATGCAAAAAGAATATTTTGCACCGTAGCATTCAGTCACAAGTAAAACTGAATGTGAGAATTATTAGATTTCACACTTTGGTAAAGAAGAAAAGTATACAAACACTGTTTTTTTCTTGCTTCATTCAATATTTCCCTTGTTTGAAATAGCATTACTCAATATTTTGTGACATACTTCCAGTAATCAAAGCCCTGGATATTAAAGAATAATTAATTTCTTTCTAAATTAGCATTTTATGTGACATTTTCTGACTATTTGTGTATTTGCATGAAATTTCATACGATAAATGTTAAGTGACACTTCCGCCATTGAGTAGAGGTGAATATTTAAAAACTAAAAGGTTTGTTTGAATAAAAAAAAAGAAAAAGAAGATTGTTGTTATCGCCCAACCATTGCTTTAAGAAATGCAATCAAAAAATGTTTCAATTCCTTTTTTCTTAGTGGGGTAGTTAAAGGGTTAGTTCGCATTTTAGTTTTTAAGGAGGCACTTTGGCATGTGTTTAGTTCCATAAGGGGCATTTTTATGTATTTGACTCCCAGACAACCAAGTCTATCATATATTCACCAGCCAAAAGTGCAGATGAGTATAGTTCAGGGTTCTTCAGCATTTGTTTTGGCTCCAAAGACGGCACTTAAGCATAAGTTTGACACCAAGAACAGCACTTTGGCTCCTTAGAGATAATTTTATATCATTTTTTGTTACCAAATAGTGAACTTTAGTGTGATTTTTTCAATGCCTGGTCCATAAGCAGGAGCACACCACTATATATTTGCATTTGTATAGTATTAAAGGTCAAATCTAGGTTATGCAATCAAATGCAGATGATGTGATTCTCAGCAGGAAGTTGACATAACAATCCCTTTTCCTTCGTGATTCTTTTTTACTCATTACACCAGAAGAAGTGTTGTTTCTCTAAAAAAGTCATGTCAGGCAAAGTGTTGTGACACAGAGCCCACTACTTTTCTCATGACACTTGCCACAAGACAAAAAAGTGCAAAGAAACCAAATTATTTCAGCCTTCAGCATCCTCCACGCGTTTCCACTCACCCCCCCCCGCAATTCGTCCCCTCCACATCCACCCATACGATGTAATTTTAGCATGTTGTCGCCTCTGGACGTGACTCACCTGCATTTTTTAGTCACCCAGCTGTCGAAATCTGTGGAGAAATGCTTTCATTTTGCCCTGTGTTACATTCTGCCCCGGTGTCATCACATCCTGGAAAGTTTTTTTGTGTTTTTCTTCATTTTTTTTCCCCCGTTGAAGGTGTAAACAAAAAGCTCTTGATCAATTCACTGATATATCTACACTGAGAGGCGAAATCCTTCAGCGCCCCTGGAATAAACATATTCAGCGAGAGATTCAGAGGGCAAGTGAGAGAAAGTGAGAGGGAAAGAAAGTGTTGACCCTGATTCAACTTTCCTACTGAGTTTTTACAACTTCCTCCAACAACACATAGAGTCTTTTTTTTTTTAAATCAAACACACAACGAGGCGAAAGAACGAGAACACTTTGACATGAATCTGTATGTAAGTGCTACACATCTCATGTCAGAAGAGTCTGAATTTATCTGCAGGAAACTTCACTTTTCTTGGATTCTTTCTAAAAAGATGAATTTCAGTCAGCGGTAAAAGTGCTGCAGAGATGTCTGACTGTATCTACAGACTCGCAGGTAGCGCTTTAGTTGGTCCCAGAAGTGTTGAATGGATTTAAGGTCAAGGTTTGTCTTAGGCCAGATAATATTTCTCAGACTGGTTAAACTCTTTTTGTGGACCCGGCTTTGTTCATAATCTTTAACAAGACTTCTGATTTTACTTAATGTGTGGAGTATCAAGGCAATTTGCATCCCTCAAATGCCATACAGGCTTAAATATGTTGGTTCTTAGCAGTAAAGCTGACCATACAGAGTCTTTATCTTGTGAGTGAAGTTTCATATCTATTTATGAGAACAGGGGAAAAACAACAAGAAGGAGAAATTTATCTGAGGCATAAGAAAAAAACATCCACCTTCCAAAAACCATTTAGATGCTAAATTTTTTATTGTTTCTAGTTGTTTTTACAAGGAGCTGTTATCTGCAGTTCAGGCTTTTTCACCTTACGTGATTTACAGCTCAGAAAACTATTCATGTACTTCAGGCTGCCCATTTCAAAACCTTTTACACTGCAAAAATGGAAATCTAAGCAAGTCATTATGTCTTATTTGTAGTAAAAATCGTTTTATTGTTCTTAATTTGAGCCACATTCACCAGACCAGGTCATAAAAATGTCTTCTTTCAAGTTTTTTAAGACAAAAATGAGGTGTAAATTGCTTGTAACAAGTCAAAAAAATCTGCCAATGGGATAAGGGGAATTCGCACGGGGAGTTTCTTGAAATTAGAAAGATGTCTTAAATCTTTTATCTTATTCCATTGGCAGATTTTTTTTACTTGTTACAAGCAATTGATGCCTCATTTTTCTCTTTAAAAAACTTGAAACAAACTTAAAAACTTGAAAACTTGAGACATTTTTATGACATTGTCTTGTAAATGTGGCTCAAATGAAGAATAGTAACACAAATTTTACTAAAAATAAGACATAATGACTTGCTTAGATTTCAGTTTTTGCAGTGTAGGATCCAAATCTGACGACCAGGGTTGATGAGGGCGATCCTCGAAAGTAGCTGCAAACTAAAGTGCAATTTCCCCTCAGGGATCAATAAAGTATTTCTCATTTGGAGTGAATAAGAAAAAAGGTTAATTAAAAGGTAAAATGCAGAGGGTGTACAGCGTGGTTGATTTTTCTCTGTGTGGTGGTTTCAAAACTGCAAAAACCAAAGTAAATGGCAGCAATAGTATAACTAAAGATCTGTTTTATGAGTCCGTACGTTGCTTTTTTAACATCCTATACCTCTGAAGTTGTTTTGAATCACACTCTCTTTATTCTTTCCCATTTTCTAAACTTAGCTCCGAGCTTTACTGCCCTCTGTAGATGAGTGAGACCGCTGAAACTGACCCACTTTTGGAAAGAAACAGCTCCAGGGCACTTTTACCAGCAAGAAAACTCCTCAAGGAACTTGTTACGGCTACTAAAATATAAAGCTGAGTAGGTGATAGAGAGGCGAGGCTGTTGCTGTTTTCCCAAACAGCACAAACCAGTGAACAGCTGATAGAAACTGAACATGAAAGGAATCAATACAAAAGATGTTCATTTTCTGCCAGCACTATTCATGAGGGCTTTTTCATGGCGAAATAAGAAAAAGACTTTCTAAAACTGTCAGAGAGTGGGACCCTTCTCTTTTTCTGAAATGTAATTTGATGCTGAAACACTCTCACTGTTTTCTTTTTAATTTGGAGAAGGAAAAACGCCTCGGACCAAAAGCGAACAGGGGGATCTTGTACTAGACTGTTGCATTGTGCTTAAAACAAAAGGAGGAGGAAAAAAATGGCTGCCATGGTAACTTCAGTTGAACAATCCCTCAAAGCGGTGAGCTATAACCTCTCGCTGTCTTAAACTGGACTTTCTGTTTGGTATTCATCTTCACACTGTTTCCCTGTGGCAACGCAGCAACACGATCTCACCAATTCAACCTCTTGCTTTTGTTCCCTGTAGCTTTCTTTTATCGCTCCAAAAAAACTTACCAAGACAATTTCAAACTCAATGACTCTAGTAACCTCACAATTTCCCTTTGGGGAATCTGCAATGAAGATAACAAGTAGTAAAGAATGAAAAGACACTCGTATTTTCAAAACTCACTGGGATGAATTTGGCCTAACTTCACAAGCAAAACGTCTACGTGCCAAGATTCGATGCAGGACTGTCCAATGGTGTAAGATTATCTTTATTTTCATATTTTGCCAAATGTTTGGTCTGCTCCATAAGGAATTACATAACACTGCCAAGCATAAAAAGGTGATAAAAACCACACATTAAAAAGCCACTCAGAGGAGAACAACAGTGCTGACATTTCCAAAACGAACAGTGTTTCCTAGAATAATATTATTCTCTTTACCCACTCATCTTCATGGTGCTTCACAGCAAAAACTGAAATCTAAGCAAGTCATTATGTCTTATTTGGAGTAAAAATTTTCTTGATTTGAGCCATGTTCACCCGAGCAGGTCATAAAAATGTCTTATTTAGAGATTTTAAAGACAGAAATGAGGTCTGAATTGCTTGTAACAAGTCATGAAAATCTGCCAATGAGACAAGAAAAACTCACACATGAAGTTTCAAGAAATTAGAAACATGTCTTAATACAAGAAACTTTTGGCAGATCATTTTTGACCTGTTACAAGCAATTAAGCTCTTGTTTTTGGCTTTTAATAATTTAAAATAAGACATTTTCCTGGACTTTTCAGTAGAATGTAGCTCATATCAAGAATAATAAGACAAATTTTGCTTTTTTTGTTGTCCAGTTCATGCACGGCAGTTTAAGTTACCACAATCAAAGCATAAAGCGCATGCACAAAGTGAGGGCATGACTTCAGAGTTTCCACTGAAAATTCCACCCTGCTATTTACACAGCAACGGTGGCGGCTGTGTTTCAGAGAAATTACATTCTGGAGGCCGTTTTCCATGTAAATAAGGGGTAGAAACGCAACAATACCTTTGTGTTTCATCCAAAAACTACTGTTGTGTAGTTTGTATGTGAGTATTGAACACATATGCGAATGCTTTTTTTACCTGTTCTAGTAATTTTCAACTCCAATAACGTACAGTGCATACTAAAAGCTTTGAGTTAAGCTAGCTTGGATCAAATATAATTTCAAATTCCTTCAATTGCAGGTTTGCAGAAGTCCATGGCCTGTGGGCTGACAAAGCTCCAAAACATTTGCAATGTAGCTCAAAGCTCATTAAGAATATTGTAAATTTGAGTCTGTGCACAGGATTTGTTGAAGTAAATGATAATTCTTCTTTTGCAGCTTATCATTTACAGATGTTTATTTTCTCTAAAACTAGCTTTAAAATGGCCTATCCTCAAATTTAGCATCTTGGGGCTAGTTTCTTAAACAATATCTCAATGCTTACACATTAAAAGCCTCATTGCATGATTGCCAATGTTGAATGGAAAAAATAAACACAAATACTGATAACCAAGAATAAAAATGTGTTCTCATTTATTGTCTTAAAACCTTGAAATACGACTTATAGGCAGCAAGGCAATGAAGCAAAAAATTAATTTATTTAAATACTAATGTTTTGGTGTAAACTGAATCAAAGTGGACCATTAATTGTGAAAAATAAGACATAATGACTTGTTTTGATTTCAGTTTTTGCTGTGTTTATACTCAGGAGCGAGCGTATTGCAGCTCTGTTGGACAGCAAAACCCTCATCCTGTATGTGGAGAGTGAGCAGCACAGCCAGGTATGAGGTTTAGTTGGTTTTTCAGAGCAGACAGAAAATGTGCCAGGTGGTAACAAATCGCTTGAAGGCCGGGCCAGCAGGCAGGCTTCCCCAAAACCAGACAAGGTGGGTGTAAAATCATCCACCCAATGGGAAGCTGGATGACTTGTGCAATGCAAGATGCTTCACGGAGCAAGTTTCTTCAAATGTATATGAATCAACAATTGGAAGGAAGAAAGAAACTGACTTTTCAGCAACCACAGGCAATAATAGAAGAAAAACACTCATGTATACTGAAAAAGAACATCATCCTCAAGAGTTTCTCATCCTTGAACATACACAGCACACACAATTGAGGCAAAAGGAAGGATCCAAGGACAGCTGCGGTGGTTTAATGACTTTATCTTCATTTGAATGGGTACCTTTCTCAAAGGACTCGTTCCACATCAGTGCTTGAAATCCATTCAAGCAATATGATGGCCACCTGAGAAGCGCATCAACCAGGATTCCATGGTTGTGAGTTGCTTTTGAGAAACATAATACCCTCCTCTCAGCGGAATTATCTGCTTGGAGATAAGTTTGGTTATGGTGAATCTGTGCACCTCAGTCTCCTCTCTGCCTGATGTGTGTCAGGAACCTGAGGCGGGGATGAAAGATGGCGCGCCCCGCAGTGTGTACATCAACACCAGAAAACCTCATCAAACTCTGTTTACGACGGAAAACTGCCGGAACTAATTGAGCAGTATCTCAAAGCAGTGGACCTGAGTCATCTGTAAATATCTTTAAAGGGTGTGTGTTCTCTCTACTCTATACGCTTACTTCATATTTGAAAACACAGCAAAATAATTAGAGCTGGTGACTGAACACAGCTGGGGTCTTATTGCTGAAGGGAGCTTCTTGAACTCAACTGTGCATTTTATGCACACTAAAAGCCTGCTTATCTAAAAAATGATGAGAAAAATCAATTTCAACACTACCTATGATAGAAAAGAGTCCTCAGAGCTGAAAAGCTTCAGAGACTTCACAGGTTTTGTGGATCTGTTGAGCTTTTTCGTCAACTTTTGGCCTTTCATTTTTGTTTGATGATTCTAATATTCTGTTAAATCTCAAATGCACTGATAAACACAGTTTTAGCTGAAGCAGGCAGCTGCTAAGAGCAACAAGGCAAGAAGGAGGCAGTCTGAAAGAGTTAGCAGAGACAAAAATGGGAGATGTAGCCACTTTAGAGACAGCCAGAAATTAGTTCAAAACTTTACTGTTGATATCATAAATATATAACAGCTCCAAGCAAATCTAGCAAACTGTGAATTCCCTTCTTTGTTTCCTGGAAAAGGGAGACAAGCAGTTGCCTAAGGCCCTGTAGACAAAACAGTGTTTCACCCAAAAATGCATAAGACAATGTTAGAAATCTGTGTTTACACGGAAACACTAAGAGACTTGAGAGGCTGTAGTTTGCATCCTAGGCCTGTAGGTGGCAATATAACTGTAGGAGCCATTTACATGACAATGGTTTAAAGGCCAAAGTAGAGGTTAGTTGATCATGTGGCGTACATATTGCACAAGCACAACATGGAAGTTTGCCAATGTTACTGTTGTTGTCCGGATCATGCACGGCAGTTTAAGTTGCAACAATCAAAGCATAAAGCACATGCGCAAAGAGGAGTGTGTTGACAGCTTCCACCGAAAGTTCCACCCTGCTATTTACACAGCAACGGTGGCAGCTGTTTTTCGAAAAAAAAAAAAAAAAACATTCTGCAGGCCTTTTTCAAAAGTTTTTATTTTAGGTCTGCTCACACGCCAATTCAATGTAAACAAGATGCTGAACCGCCACAGAATCTTTGTGTTTTTCATGCTAAAACCAATGTCATGTAAACAGCCCCTAATTGTTTGCTAAACTGTTGAGTATCCAAGAAATTTGCAAGCTGCTGTAGTAAACAGTAATTGCAAAAATACACAGAACATTTAAGCTTTACACTAAGCTAGCTTGGTGCTAATGTAATTCCATTTTCCTTGTGTTAGCAGTCCATTGCCTACAGGTTAATATCCAAAATATTTGCGATGCAGCTCAAAACTCAGTCATTATATCTTGTTGCATTATCATTTATAGACAGTAGTTTGCTTCAAAGTTGACATCTTGGGGCTTATGTCAAAAATAATATTTACATGCTTACTTATCAAAAGCTTCATTGCATAGTTGCCAACATCAATGAATTGAAAAAGATAAATACTAATAATAAAAAACAAGAATAAAAATGTGTTCTTATTTCTAGTCTTAAAACCTTGAAATATGACTTGGGCAACTTAGGCCTTGATTTAGGCGATGATACTCAATTTATTTATTTATTTAAACGGTAATGTTTTTCGTATAAACTGAATCAAAGTGGACAAATTAATTGTGGACAAGTATGCGAAAAAGTTGAATATCTAAAACATTTCCAATACAACTTGAGGCAAAGTGAGGAGGCTTCAAACATCAGCACACAGTTCATATTTATGTCAAAGCTAATGCTGTGGACAGTTGTTTTCTTACAATTAGAAAGAAGCTGTTAACACTCAGTTAAAGGGTGACATGACACAGGTTGTACATTTGAGGTAGATTATCCTAAAAGAGGGAAAAAATGGATTTCCTTGGGACTTAAACGCTTCAAACCTGTTTTTATTGGCTCTAGTTTACAACATAATTAACCACTAAACACATATCCAAGCGTAACTCTTAGTAATTCTGCATGTTTTTGTCTTTTTTTGCATCTTTAGTGAGCGACGTCCTTACATGTACCACAATTAGATGGAGATAATGTCAACCCAAATGCTCCCAATGATCGCCAACTGACTCCCGGAAATCAGATCAGGGCCCACCTGAGTTCCTGTGCAATAAAGCGTGGCCCTCATGGGTGAGAGCTGGAGCTGTTCTCTCTCCACACACGCTGTAATGACTTCAACTAAGCAGGTCCTCAACAGATGGTGACATTCAACACCCCAAAGGTTGTCCCACAGCTTTAGCCCGGGAGTTTCAGATATTGTTTTTCCTTCGCAGGGCCAACACCTGTCAGAAATGGCAAATGAGGGCTGAAGAAGTTTATCAATGTGAATCAGAAGCAGTTCCAGTTCTCCATTGTGCAGACTAATGCTGCCAGTTGGGCGAAATATACGACCGGATGAGTGAGACCATCTGCCAGACGGATGATTTAGAGATTCTCCAAGTTTAGTTTAATAATTTGTTTTTTCATTACATTCAGCTTGTTCATACTGCAGTGACCTTATAGAGGAGAGGGAAACAGATGAGTTTAAAGTTCATACAGTGAAGATCGTTGTGCGAAAATAAACTCTTAACCTCTTACGTTCCACTCGGTCGACTGCGACTTGTTTTTCTTTCATATGATGTCGCCAAAGTATAAAGAGCAGCGCCTTTAAGCCACATTAGAAAGTTTAGATTCTTCACATTTCAGTCCCGAAGTTTGTTTTACAGTTTTCTTCACTAACAAAACGTAATTAGTGAAAGAATCGCCAGTTGCCCACGGTGGTCTTGTGTAGCAGCTCGATTCAAGGGTTGTTTGTTTGCTCACAGTCCTGTGATTCACTCTAACACTTAACCAATAACCTCAACTTTCACACCAAGGCGGCTGCAGCCATTTAGGTAGTTGATGAGTCCTATTTACTGCCGTCTACTGCATCTTCATTCCCATTCATGTGCACAAGAGAAGAGCTGGGAACAACAATCTCATAATTTCTGGTGAACCTTTTCATGAGGGTAAAGTTGACTAAAAAGAGGACACTGAGCACTGACGGAGATGATTTTGTTTGCACAGTCTTTGGATGAAAGTTTGGACAGTGAGTACAATTCTCCCTGGTGTTTGGTCACCTGAGACTATTTAAATCCTACAAGGTTTTACCTAGAAAGCTAAATTTTCACCCAGATGTAGATAAAATGTGTAGAAGTGATGAGGTGGATGTTTTATGTCTGGCAAAAAGCATCTCTAAGTTATTGATTTTGAAAAATGGTTATAAGAAACAGGTGGAAATGAGCATTTCAGTTGCATTTAGCCTGATTTGGACTTTAGCCACGTATTAAAAAATGACATTTTCTGAAGCTTGAGTTTTTTATCTTTCACATTAAGTGTCACTGATTAATTTCTACCTTGTGGTTCTTCGGTTATAAGCTTTGAAACAAAGTATGGTATATACGCCAGAGTGAGACAGGATGTATGGAGTTAAAGTAGAGATAAAGTTGCAAAAGTGGAGGTGGATAAATGCACTGTGAAGTACTCTGGTCTCTTTTTTATCCATTGAGTTTTCAAAAGGTTTAAGTATGCAAAACTTTCATGGCATGGTAGTTTTCTTCCCATGTTGCTCCACTTTCACAGCAATAAAGATAATTTGAAAAAGAAAACTATCTTAAGGCGAGCTCTTCAGTTTTTAATAAACCAGTTGTAGAAAACAACAGGAGAGGTTAGAGAAGATTGCTGTATGATGTTTTGTAGCTGCTGTACACGCTTCATTATGAGAGACCCTGGGCTGTCTTGTCAGTCTGTGTTCACCTCCCAGGCATGCACACTCCACCATCTGGCCCGTGTCACTTCAGCCACCTCTGGGCCTTAAGAAATAAAAAAAAAAAACAACCCTTACAGCTTCCTTACCTGACACCCAGGCTGTGCCTCTGCACTTTAAAAAGTGTATTTTTCTCCCTCATGCCACGCAGAGCAGCTATCAGAGATTTGCATAGCTCTTTTTCACAAAGGGAGGATTTTATTTGCACTAATTGAGGGTGTGGGTGGAGAAAGAGACAGGACAATTAGGGTGTTGAAGGATTGTTTTCTCTCTTGGATGCTAGTTCCACTGCAAAGATTACATCCATTTTTTTCCAGCAGAGGAATAGAAAATCACTCCAGTAGTTTTTCATTTGTCCCAAGCAACATCTTTCATGCATTCAAAACAATGTGGATTGACATTGAGCTATGGTAAACAATGTGTACCCTTGACTTTCAAACATGATGAAACCTTTGCAACATTTCTACCCCCAGAGTCCCCGCAGTCCCACACCGGCCATGTGACACTTCTGGGCGCGTTAGGAGCAGTAGTCTTTGTGTTGGATTCATATTTCATGACAGCATAACCAAGAGGAGCCATATGGTAATCCAGACTGGACCTGCCTCAAAATTCCCCCCCAGCTAGAGGTGCTGGAGTGACCTAATGAAGCAGCAGACTGTGAGCTGCCTGAGGTCAGAATGGGGAATCAGGTTCAGATGGCTGTGGTCAGTGGCAGCAGTAGCAGCAGCAGCTAAGCCCTGTGACTTCAGCCCCCCCCACTCCCTCCAGGACACACAGCGCTCTGGCCAGCCAACCACACAGGACAAGGCCTGATGTTCCCAACAGCGGCGCGCTGCCAACAGGGACGGGGTAATCTAGCAGGCTTAGTCATGGCTGTGTTGGGAAGGTGTCCACATGTGTGAGTGGGATTGAATGTGTGTGTTCCTTTTCCTGAGTTGGTGAAACCCACTCACCACAGATTAAAGGCCATGCACCCTCTTACCTCATACTCAGATTTAAACACGTTTTAAATTCTAACCCCAAACCTTAATTACTTTCATCTTGATGCTTGTGCAACAGTAACAAGCTTTGAGTTCCCGAAACAGACAGAATTTAAAAGAGAATGGTCAAATTAAAGGCGTAGAAGTCGAGACAGGGTTGGGTAAGGTCTCTAAAACTGGTTTACCACAATGACAGGTATGAAACGTTCAGATAAATACAGGTATATTTCATGTTTTGTCTGATCCTTGCTTTGCATATGGAGCAATAGATCCAGGAAAAACAGCAAGATTTCAACAAAATGTATCCCTAGGAAACAAATATAGCAACTTGATTGTGATAAAAATGCAGATCTGCTGTATTTTGTTGTTAAAATATTATGTTGCAACTAAGTACATGATTGTTTTGACACTTTCCTAGGTTGTTGAAATAGGACATGGCCTACCCCATCATGAAGCGTCTGTTTACAAGACATGGACAGAGTCAGTAGAATGTAGAACACAGAGAACATGGCGATGACTATAGTTATTTTTTGTCCTTGAGAACAACTATAGACACTGCTCAAACTGAAGTCCCCACAAAAACTGCTCCCCCTGGTGACTGGCTGCAGTATAGGTCAAAAGCTCCGTCCCGTCATTCATTTAGACTGGAGGTGGTAAAACTTTAAACAGTAAATACACCTTGTAGAAATGTTTCTCATATCTTTGTGTTGATGCGACGTGAGATATTATCTGCCGTTCTTGTGTAATTTTTCAGGAATAGTAAAAAAAAAAAATAGGAAAGAAAGCCGGAAAAGAGATAAGACTTTTGAAAGAAAAAGAAAGTATATGTTTTTTTTGCTTTTTTGTTACTTGATTCCCCTCAAATTCTCTACTTCGCAGACTCTGGCTGCACAGTGGTGGTGCCTATGATGGGGTTCTTTTGGCTTCACACTAAAAACAGTCTATTAGTACAGCATGGTTTGAATGGCCAGTGTGACCACACCCTGGCACCCATGCCATGTTTTAATATGATTGTCGCTATATGTTGTCACAGCACGCCATAGATTATACATTATGACCTTGTTGTGTTTACATGCTTGTGCTCATGTGCATGATGTGTACTGCACCACAGTGCACCTCTCCGAAGTGGGCCAAAGCCACAAAAGTGTATCATGCCTGAGCACAGTTCATTTGTAGTCACACTGGCTGAAGAAGCCGGACTTTAGAGTTGAAATGTGCTTGAGTATGACATGGATGGCCGGAGTGACCGCGCCCTTATTCTGACAATTTTAGTCAATTTCGGATAGCTGTCAGCTTTTGGCTTCACTTTCAATCCTCTGCTATTTTCGATGACAATTACTACCAGAAATCCCCTTTTAATGCAGTTTAAATCACAAGACAACAGGAGTCCTCAAAGAACCAGTACCTATGAGAAAATAATAATAATAATAATAATACATTTTATTTAAGGGCGCCTTTCATGGCACTCAAGGTCACCTTACAAGAATAAAAGTGCATTAAAAGATGACTAAAACAGATATAAAACAAGCAATACAATACAGTGCAATATATATCAATAAATTAAAATACAAAACAGTGCAATGGTTGGTGAAAGGTCAGAGGGAGTAGGCGAGCTTGAACAGATGGGTTTTGAGTCTGGTTTTGAAGAGGGGTAAGGACTCAGTGTTGCGGAGGTCAGGTGGGAGTGAGTTCCATAGCTGGGGTGCCGAGCGGCTGAATGCTCGGCCCCCTATGGTGACAAGGTGAGCAGAGGGGACAGAGAGATGGAGAGATGAAGAGGATCGAAGGGTACGGGCAGGAACAGAGATATGTATGAGGTCAGAGAGGTACGGGGGGGCGAGGTGGTGGATGGCTTTGTGGGTGTGGAGCAGGATTTTGTATTGAATGCGGTTTGTGATGGGGAGCCAGTGAAGCTGCTGCAGGGTGGGAGTGATGTGATGGGTGGATGGAGTCCTGGAAATGATGCGAGCTGCTGAATTCTGAACCAGCTGAAGTTTATGGGGAGACCGAACAGGAGGGAGTTGCAATAGTCCAGGCGGGAGGTGACTAAGCTGTGGACCAGAATGGCGGTGGTGTGTGGGGTGAGGGAGGGGCGGAGGCGGTTGATGAACACCTGAAGCTGCTGTGCTGCTGATGTTTACAAGCAAACTGAGATCTACTTTAAACAGATGGATGGGCTCGACTCTGTGGGATGTAATGTTCAGATATTATGCTGGAAGGAGAAGAGAGCCTTCATTTGAAGTGGTTCAAGTCTCTCTCCTGGTTTCATCGACATTACTAAAACAATAGCGTCCGTTCCCAGAGGCGCGACGGGTTCTGAGTTTGATGTGATGGAGGTAAAGGACGACGTCGTGTCAGAGAGTGCAGCCAGTCTAACTGATTCAGGATTTTTATTTTCACTTTGAGGTAAGTCTTTAAAACATGAACAGGTAAGCTGGGTTAAGTGTGGGCTCATTCATCGATGGCTAACATTATGATGGCGTTGTCAAACCTAACCTTGATGAAACCATTTCCTAGAGGCTCAAATCTTCTGCATTTGAATCCCCTGGTCATCTTTTTCAAAGTGATTGTTTGAGCTGTTTCACCTTTATTTGATTGCACGACTGAATAGATGTACTAATAGACAGCATGCTCTTTTCCACCCATGTCTGCTTCAGATTTCTAAACTCGACTTTTTTTAAAATCTATCTTTTGTTCGAGGCCTCTGCCACAGTCCGTTAAAAGTCCCTGATTGAAAACAGGCGACCGATTCAACCCTTTACAAGTCTGTTTTTAAACAACGCTCACATATGTGGGATGAATTTGTTATTGGTTCCTGTTTTCTTTCTCTCCCTGACTACAGGCTCGTGAGCGATCCATTCCTAAAGCGATTTCAATGCAAGTGATGGAGGACAAATTCCACAGCCACTGTTCTTTGTAAAAAGCATTCTACAGTTCAGCTCAAGCTTGTCCCTCCGCCACGGCTCAGCGAGTAAACACTGTCCATGGAAGCACAAAGACGAAATGTTGCACTAAAAAGAGTCGGGGTTTAGAAAATACCCACTTGATTTCCTCTAACACAGACTGCTGAAGCTTCAGATCGGCTCCGGCTGAGCTTTAAAGAGCTTTTTTTTTTTCTTCCTTTTGCTCAGACTAAAGACTGTTTGACTGTGTGTGGATTTTGTCCCTGAGTCACTTACATTGGCATTGCATCAGGCAGGGAGCTCTCAATGGCAAGTACAGAATACAGGAAGAGTATCTTAGCAAGAACTATTTTAATTTATCATGTAGGCTTGTGCTGAAATGAATCCACGCTCATTTATTTAGAAATACAGGTTATTTTTATACATGCATTATGTTTTGGAGATGCTACAAGCTGATGGACTGATCTTACGAAAATCCTTGTTGTCCCAGTACAATAATTATTGTAGCAGATATTTGTGGCACTTTTCTCTTTCTTATTTCTGTGCTTCTTTTAAAAACAAAGCTCACAGAGTTTTCCTGAATGCAGCCCAGTGTGCAGGTGTGTTCAGTGACAGGATGGTCTCAGGCAAAAACTTTAGAAAATGTGGACAAACCGTCAACTCCTCAGTTCGCCGTGTGGCAGGAATTCCAATTAAGGAAGCGAACAGCAACCAAACAAGTGACAACACAAGGCCCTGGCGGGGGAACGAGAGAGCTTTGCCTTGTGGGTAACAGAGGAAACACACAGCTCTCAGTACAAACCTGTCATAATGGAAAAATCCAGCTGATACTACAGGGTTAAAAACTGAAGTCTGAGACTTTAAAACGCTCACATTTACTGAACTGATTCATCAAAATGTGTCGACCTTTAAAGGGCTCAATGAATTGTTGCAGCAAACTACAAACTCAATGAGAACTAACTCTCATGCTGTTAAAAATAGGCCGTCAGAGTTTGTTTTTGTCTGATATGACCTAAGCGGATCTGAAATGAGGCCTGGAAAAGCTCCAGCCTTCAGTCTGTTATTGCAACAGGAAGCTAAAGCATCTTTTATGAGTGTTATTTTACATTAGAGGACTTTATCAGGAGGATGGGACAATAGATGAAGCAGATTTGATCCTATTTGAACCGTACAACACAATCTAATAGCACCACTGTCACTGACACTGGTTATATTCTTACTTATATAAAACATCTCTCATCAAATTATACTGAAGTACAATGATACACAACAAAGTGAAGCACTCTTCTTTTACTTTTCCACATACAAAGTCTCATAAAATGGAAAATCAGCCGACCCAAAAGTAAGGCTCTAAAATTATTGAAAAATCAGGGAGTTGTCGATGAAAAACTCCTTAAAATAAATGAATAAATAAACAAACAAGTGAGCTAAGAACTTTTTCTTTGCTTAATCCATTCCTTGGAGATTGTGAGCAATGTCCTGTAAATATTCAAATAAAAATGTATTTTTTTCAATAGTATATGATGGTACAAATATTTAACGTCGGGTGAAAATCACCTAAATATGCCTGTTGAAAAAAAAAGGATGGGAGCAGGAAACATGCATTTCTTTCATAACATCAGTGAGCAACATGGTAGTTACAACACGCAATGTTTCTTGCACTGAGTCTGCACCATAAAGTCTGATTTATAAGCTTAATGTACTGAAGTTAATGTTAAAAGAATCCACCAAACAAGAGTCAAAAGCAGAAGAAGCTGTTTGGCATTGACAGAGAAGATTTGGCAAATTTTTAATCTCATAAATGCATGCTCCTCGTGAATGTGGCGCCGTTTCCCTTCTTGATGCATGAAATAGCTGAAGGTTCTCCCGTTCCTGTCCTCCCCATGTATATATCTCTGTCTTTTTTTTATGTTTCTTGCACAGGATGTAACTGAAAAGCAAAACCTTATGTACTGAAACATGTACAATAGTTGGAGAATAAATGAATCTTGAATCTTAAAATGTGAAAGTTTGTGTAAAGATGTTTTTTTTCTTGAAGTTTTTATCCTGTTAAGGGCATGAAAAAAAAAGTCTTTGAAAGATCTGATTTTGCTCAACACCTGTTTTTTTTGGTAATTCCATGAACAATTATTTCTTTTTATACTTTGTTCATACATTTGAAAATATTTTCTCACTTGCATATTTTATGGTCGATAAGCTTTTAAACCCTCTAATGCATGTCTGTGCCTTTATGAAAAAGAATGCAATACTTTCAAATACAACTTTTTAGTCTTCATGTCCTGAGGAGATTTTAAATCTTGATGCAGGCTGATTTCCAGTTCCCCCATAGATGCATTTAGGAGAAAATGACTTTAAATAGCTTTCTATTGCAGTGACCAGCATATGAGAAAGAAACCAGCTTTTCAAGGGTATCAGTTTCCAAACGTTTTAGGCCGATTTTTCGAATCTACACCAGAGACACTGTATACCAAAGGTTAAAACCAATGTACGTAACATATTGTAGAACTCCTCAACAAATGAACTTTGCATTGCGATAAAACCAACTCCAAGTCCCGTGACTGGGCTGTTGGAAAGCTTCAACATTTCCAGTTTAACCAGCTTAATGGAAAAAAAAATCCGCCTTCTTCCTTCATTGATTCAGCATCCTTAGATTACATCTCTTTCATGGTCCTTGTCTTTTCTACTTTGCAATATTTGCGTCATGTTTAACTCCTGCTGAACGTTTTGCGGCTCCAACTCCAACTTAATACATCATAAAGTCACATCTATACGTATAAATCAAGTTTCAGCTTCCTGTTTGTTGTTTTTGCCTGTTTTTTAATGTCATTAAATTCGGCCACATGCTGTGACAACATGAAAACACATGCATTACAGGGGGGTTGGGGGGGGGTGGGGGGTGCAATCCATCCCCAGGGGACTGTCGTTTGCAGAACTGTGTTAGAATTGATCCAAAATAAAACCACAAGAGCAGGAGCAAAGAATTCAAACATATGGATTGAAACAGACATTTTACAGCTGTCGAGATTCTGAGCTTTTGTAGAAATTTCAAGAAATAACATCACAGTGAACAAACACAGCAGGGTGGGTTATGTTTTTACTGCTACAAATGAAGCCGACAACATCTGCACCATGAGAACAAAAAAGACTTGAAGTGAATATTCAGAGCATGTCTGCACACCCAGAGCTGTTCAGACTCAAAGATAAGATGCATGTGAAGATCTTAGAAGAAATAAATGTGTATGAAAATGCAGATTCATTTCTAGAATCCAGTACAAAAGGTTAAATCAAATCCTCATGTCAAACTCCGGCTCTGAGCCATCGTCTTGCAGAGCAGCACAAAGACTCGAAGACTTGTCCATTTTCTACATTTGTTTCTCTGTGCAGTGAATGAACACAGTGAAACAAACACAAACAGAATAATCACAGGACATTGTTTTGACATTTACAGTAAATGGAAAAGATGTTTTAAGGCCATACAAGAGTCATAAATTAGTCTGGGCAGACGTCCAGCGACTGCAGGGCCTCTCTTTCTGATTTTTCCGTCCTCTGGCTTGACTTGGCAGTTCATTCAAGACTCATAAACTCTGCGCCCACATCCTGTCCCCATCCCCCGTCATTCCCCTAATCCACATCCTATTGGACGCTGCCAGAGGAGGAGGAGGGCCATGAAGAGTTGCCTCTGGCGATTGTGGAGGCTCAAGTTGGCATCCTCGAGTAACCTTTTAAAATGCGAGCATGGAAGTGAGAAGCCAGACCTCACAGGGACAGGTTTCAGGATGAGCGCTTATCTATTCAGCAACGACACCCAAGTCTGCCAAAATACAGCGCTAAGCAGCGCAGCGGACCAGGGAAAGGTCACACACAGCCATATGCAAAACCAAGCTGTCCCTCTCCCTATAGCACACACCGCTGCACCCCGCTGAAAAGCTCACAATATTAAACAACCCGGGAGTGAGAGAAATGCAATTTCAAGAGACACGTCGGATCGATTTTTCAGTGAAATAAGCCAGATCTAGTGAAGTGTTATTGCTTTCATATCATTTTGTGGATGTATTCATAAACATCGCGGCAGCAGATAGTGGTATGCTCAGCAGAAATACGTGACAGATAAATGAATCATAGAGCGAGCCGGCAAGGACACTGTCCCTGGGTTTACACTGCAAAAAGTGGGCGCTAATAAACAAGTAATAAATGCGACAAAATGAGGAAAATATCACTGAAATAAATAAAATCATCTGCAAAAAGAGCAAGAGAATATAAGTGAGGAGAGAGAACTTTGCAAAACGTGGAAAACATGAAGGATGGATGACTTCAAAATACAAAGAAAGGGCTGAAATCGGACACGTATCAAAGCCACTCAATATGCAGAATTAAATTTTGACTTTTAACCCCGAACGTCCCACCTGATTCTAGCCTGTATACCATAACTGTGTTTCAAAGCTTATAACTGGAAAACAACAAGGTCAAAATTCATCAGTGACACCTCATTACAAAGATTAAAAACTCCTAGTTTTAGAAATTAGCATTTTTAAATTCAACAACTTCTACATGTTTTATGACAGACACGAGACAAACATCACATCACTTCTACAACTTTTCATCTACACCTGGGAGACATTTGAGCTTCCTAGGTAAAACCTTGTAGGACTTAGAGAGTTTTTAGTCTCATGTGACCAAACACCAGGCAGAGTTTTACTCACTAGACGACTCAAAGCAAACAAAACCAGCTTTGTCAGTGCTCAGTGTCCTCTTTTCAGTCAACTTCGCTCTTTTCATGGAAAGGTTCACCAAAAAATCATGAAGTTGTAGTTCTCAATCATGGATTGTACCTCTTCTGTTGCTAACATGTATGTGAATGAAGACAGATGGCAATATGTATATAGGTCTCGCCAATGATCTAAATGGCTACAGCTGCTTTTGTGTGAACGGGAGGTGATTGGCTGCTGTGCGAGAGAGTGAGAGGCCTGTTGGCCAATCGACAACCTGCTAATAGAGCTATTACAAAAGACCACTGTGCACTATTGGCCAGTCAAGCTGGGAGCACTTGTTGTCTATCACAAGCTATCCTGGAATGAAAACTCAACAGAAAGAAATGGGGTCACTTTTGTCCTGCAGCTAGAACCCTGTTGAAAACAAAGACTTGCAGCTTTGTCAGATTGACATTGACCTCCTTTACGAGATTCTGACACTTCGACGACAATAACTACTCTTGCCTGTGCTGTCTGTCTGTTTGTTGCCTGAAATGTCCTCTTTAAAGTGGTGAACCTTATTAAACTACTTTGTTGTGAAAACTATACTTTGAACTCTGGATTCCTCTGGTGGAAAGGAGAGAGAATATTCAGGGTACGGGCGTCAGGATGTGACAAAATAACCATGACATGCCCTACCTTCGACATATGAATGGCAAACGGGTCGCCGACGACCCAGCAGGTCTTTAATGCACCTTGAACAGAGATTGACCTCCGTTTCTAAAACTCTTGGATCGACTGCTTTGGAAAAAGAAGCTTTTGTTATGAAATCACAGAGCCTGTATCTCAGATGAAATGATTAAAATGTTCTTTTACGGTTCAGAGTGTGGGTATGGTTGAAGGCGATGTTGCAGTCTGCGAGTCCAAAAATGTGCTCGTTTGGGAAATGTATCATAAAACCAAAATACATCGGATGCTTGTACCTTTCTCTGAAACATGGAAGGTGTTTATTTTTTTCTCTTTGACATGTTCTAAAAACGTCCTTAGCCCTGGCATGCTGTGTGGCACACCACCCGTGGGCGTGTTTTTGTTATTCTTCCTCCTCTCTCTCCTCCTCCTCTCTCTCTCTCCCAGGTGCTCCTGGTCAGGTGTTGTGGGTGGCCCTGCCCACACATCAAAAGAAAGGCTGGAGGAAGAAGAAGCTCTATGACGCAGATGAAGGAGCTCTTTGTTTGAAGAAGTGTTCAGGGTTTCGGTGCCTTATTCTTCTGTTTGTTTCTTTTGAGGATGGAGGTCTCGTAGTTCAGATTCCTTTATTCTTTTGGTTTATTCATGATTTGCTGGGTTTGAAGGGTAGCTTTAGGTCCAGTGGCTTCTTGTACAGAGTCTCTAAAATGAAATTTCAAATCAGTATTTCTCTTTTGGAGATTAAACAATTTTGTACTCAGAATTTCAACCCTAATTTTGGGCCACTCACACTTTCATCAGAAAAATAAAAGAGCTGATGAAAGACTAGAAATGTTAACAAATTCATGCCATGGTTGTTGAACTACAGCCCCTAAAGCTGGATCAAAGTGGTTCTTCCAAAAAATTACACTTTCATACACTTTCCAGTCATAAGAAGCAGCTTTTGTCCTTGTTGTAGCCCCAACATCCTCACAATCTTCTTATTTAACCAAAGTATCAGTGTCTACCCTGGAATTCAAGGAGAAAAAAAAACATTTAAAGCCTGAGACTAAATAATTCTCACTACTTTGACTTATCAAAAGATATCTGAATCTCAGTAAAAGTGTATCTCTTTCCCAAACTTCTCTACAACTTGAATTCGGGTTAAAACAGAATTGTTCAACAGCCAACTAGACTTGCTTCTTTCTACTGTTCTTTCTTTGTTCTGTGTCTATAGGAATACTTAAACGATTTAGAATAAGAAATTCAGACTTTTTGGAAGCAGTTATGCTCTTCTCAGTGCTGATCAAACACTATTAGTTCCTTTTCTTCTACTTTAAAGCATTAAAGGGCTCAGAATCTGATAGAATCTGAGCACAAGTTTGTTTAAATTTGTGGGAACATGATGGGTAAAAAAGAGCATTAGCTGTGTGTAAAATATCCCTGCAAAGATCCTGTGAAGACATGCAAACACAGATCAGTCCCAATATAACATAAAATCTTCTTTTACCAATGTTGAAAAGACTAAATCAGATTTCTAAAGGTAACTTGTGCAACTTGTGGACCAAATCAACACCTTGAATCATCAGGTTCCTCCAACCTCCTTCCTCTACTGTTAGTTGGTCCAACTCTGATGCTCAAGTGCACTTTTGGCAAAGTCCATGGGTCAACATGAGTCACGTTTCCCTTGCACCTAGAATCACACAAAACCTAGCTATTGCAATCAAAAAACAATAATGGTAACACCATATTCCAATTTTCCTCTTAAATTACCGATACGATTTTTTAAAGCTGTCATTTCAATATTGAAGTTCATTGCTAAAGTTCAATTGAAACAACTTTTTCTCAATAATACTTCACCAGACTTAGATAACGGACACACTTTGTGCACACACATCTGGCAAAAAAATCTTTTGCTTTGGCAGTTTGTGGCAGATGGTCGTGGTTTTACTGTCTCTAAAGGTTTCATAACCTTTACTTGGCGTAGGTTGCCTGCTGCTCCAGGGGTTCACTCTGCAAAAACTGAAATCCAAGCAAGAGTTTCTATCATATGTGAAGTGAAAATTGTCTTATTATACTTGATATGAGCCACATTCAACTGATAAATCCAGAGATGTCTTATTTCAAGACATCCAAAGAAAATATGTCTGGATTGCTTGCCAAAAAAGTAAAAACAAATCTGCCAATGGGGTAAGGAAAATTTCCTTGTCAAGTTTCTAGAAATTAGTGATGTCTTCATAAAATAAACTTTTTGTCTTATCTCATTCACATAGTCATTATTTTGACTAGTTACAAGCAATTCAGACCTCATTTGTATGGACTGGTCTGGTGAATGAGGCTCATATCTAGTTGTAAAAGACACTTTTTTACTACTTTAAAAGTATGACACAAGCAACTATGTAGTTTTCAATTTTTCCCAGCGTAGCCACTTGCTTTCTTTTCAGTACCGGCATGGTTACTGCTGGTTTAAGTCCTCCTTCCTTGAATTTCTTGGTACAGGATTTTGCTTAAGTTGTGTTGCAATTCCAGTTGTAACAAAAGCAGTTGTACTTCTCGAAACTTCAGAAATATTGCTTTCATTTTGCGAGGATGCCGCCACAGACACCCAGACTTTGGCAGCTCCTCACAAACCAAATGTGATGCAGTTTGAGGTCCAGTACCTCCTCTGTTGGATCACACCAAACATGTTTGCTGATGCTCCCAAAGTGCAAATCAAGCCATCCACCCCGAGTCCACCGGTTTCCAGTCCTTACACCACAGGTTCTGACTTTTACAAACCATGAACATCCCTCAGAAGCTGTAGTTTGGAGATACTCTGTTTCAATTTTCAGGGTCACTCAAATCTTTACATTTCCTTTGTTTTCTTGCTCAACCTTGAGAACTACAAGTTCACTTGCTCCCTTGGATCAACCAAACAAAATCAACCATCAGTGGGTTTGGTCCAGAAGCTGATCAGACTGAATCTGAAGCTTGTGGTCACTTTTTGCAGTGTACAGGGTAAACAGCTCCCTCCACCAGGTGCTGAGTAAGGATTCCCCGTACCAGCCGTAATGTTTTTGATCATTTATCTGCTCCATACAAACACTAGGAAATAATAAAATGTTTTATGCATCTGTTGCCACGGGCGACATCCTTTCTGCTGTACTCTTTCCTGATAAATATTCCATTATAGAGATAAGGCCTCCGTATTGAAAGCTACAGAATACAAAGAAATCTACGTATATGCAATTTATTTTGTTTTCCTGGAGTTTTTAGACCTTTGAGCTCGACGTGAATGTGAGTCAAAATCAAATTTTGTTACGTTGGGGTACATAGTCGGAGACGTGACCTTATTAATGTGCACAATAGTAGTCACGAGGTTCTTTTCGTCGACGTGTCCTAGTCCAACGTAGTGAGGTCAAACGCCTCAACAAAAGTCTAACATCCTTTATAAGTAAGAGTAGAACTACCCTCCTTTGACTAGAAGAAAGGGAAACGACAAGAGTGATAAGGCTTATCTGAGAAAGCAGGGCAATACCCAATACTCCAGCGGATGTTCTACTATCTGTACAAAGAATTATTCTTAGAGAAAGGGTGGTCTCTGATGTTCAGGCTCCAGGCTTTGCACCTTGCAGTGTAATAGAATAACTGCCCATATCTTTGGACTGTAAAAAATGAGATTGGAACTGTGCAACTGTAATCCAAAGCGGAGGAAGGCTTTCAGTGTAATCAATCTCCAAAAAGGCTTTTAATGGAATCAATGGAGAGAAAGGGCATTGATTTCTGCACAGTATACTTCCATTTTTAGATATTCACTCTGTGAAAACTCTCCTCAGTGGACTGAAAACTTCCATCCCACGATATAGGTTAATTGCATATTGAGCAAAGCAGCCCATTTGTTAAGTGACACACTTGTCTGGGTGACCATTAAGTTACACAAAGCTTTAAAGCAGTGCAGGAACATAACACTGAGCTATGATCTCAATCCCTAAAAAACTATGGTCTCAATTGTACCTTTGCCCTATGTGACCACTCAAAGTGGAACATTTCCAGTTTCACTTCAAATGAAACTCAAACGCTGCTCCTAAATTGTCGTACAGGGAAGTGAAACTGCTCTCGATATTATCAAATTTATCAGGAAACATTTGGTTCATTTCCAAGTCTGGATTTGTCCCTTTACTGTGAATGGGGTCAAACAAAAACCCAACCCATAACCATTAAACTGTAAAACACATGGATGCAGTCCAGTAGCTTCACTGTTTATTCCTAGAGCAGCATCATGAAGAAAATGGAGGCTTTGGTCGAAGAAACGCTGACTCCAACTAACTTTCTGCTAATTGAGAAACCAGCAAAGAGGTGAAGTGAAGGCTGTAACCTTGCCACTTGGCAAACAGTTACAACATGCCCACTAATTATGCATAATTATGCATGAGTCTTAGCTTTAATAAAATGAAGATAGATGAATTAAGGGAAGGTTCGGCCACAGTTAATTTGGTAGAATAAAGAAATGATGTGTAGAAAGCAAAATCGCTGTTTGTCCAGGCTTGAAAATCTCTTATTATAATATAATCCAGGCTGAAAATGAATAAAAACAGGTGACAAGACTTCCTGACTTCAAAGTAACCCACCAAAGGAGATCAGACTTACAGTTAGACCTTTGTTTTATTTTACTGCTCAAGACACTATTTTTTTTTTAGCTAGGATTTCATGTGTCTGTTGTAAAGCAAAAAAATAGTTTCACAATTCAAGAGACGTTACCAAAGCACTTTTACTTGGGAAACCCCAGGCTTTTGCATTTTAGCATTGAGCATATTTTTCAACAGTGCACCAAAAGTTTGATTTTAGACCAGTGTGTTTTAGCGTGTGGCCTTCATAAGTGTCAAGTGTTGCTGGAGTTTTAACCCCTTTAGACATTTTTGACACATTCAGCAACTGACTTTTATCTCTGACTGTGACATTTATTGGTGTTTGAAAAGAAGTAGTGAATTTTACATGGTGTTCAACTCCAATTAAACTTCTCTCTGGATGTTTCACATTCTACTTGTTTGAAAAACTAAGCACCTAGGCCTTCAACTCTCCAGAATTCAAACATAATTGTTAAACTGTGAACTGGCCGAAAAACTCAGTCCAGCAAAAGAGTGGAATAGAAAGAGGAAAATAAAAACAAAGAGTGGTGACCAAATGTGTTCCCATTATCTATATAATGAAGAATCAGATATATTTGGTAACTTAGAGTCACTTGACCTTTGAGTAACACTGATTTTTTGGACCTTTTTGCTTTGAATTATATCAAGACAACTAACCTTTTCAAGCAGCAAGTGCCAAGTGATAAAAACCTCCAGCTAAGACTTTATTTTCTGCACGGTGCCATTGTTTCCAATCTGACGACAACAAAAAGAAAGAAGAACCAACTGATGTTGGGAAACACTAGTCATGCTTCTTTTATACGTTTTTCACAAGACAAAAGCTTAAATTCTTAAGGTCTGATGAAATACAATTGCGCCTTGATGATGTTTCCAGGAAGGCGGACTGTAACCGATGGCAACCGTGGACATAACAGAGCTGAACTGTCATGTTGCTGATGTCAACAGACAACCACGTACCAGGGACTTCAGGGAGAAGTTTGTGGCCGATGGGTTCGCAGAAAAAAAAGTGTTTTTATTGCACTTTTGGGATTAACTTCAATATTCAGACCTATGAAAAACCACTTCATAAGCGCGTAAAAAACGTTTTATTGAAATTTGAGTGTTATGTGCCATTCTAATTTCTTGTCTCTTGTGTTATCTTGAGGCCATCTTGGACCTCCATACCTGCCCAGCTCCTGATTCCTTGCACCTGTGAGCAGGCTACAAAGCCTCTGCTTGGCTCCTCCCACACTCTCTCTCACTCTGCAGCCAGGATCAGCAGCAGGGCAGCACGTTCAATCTTCAACTGTGGCTTTTGCCAGTGCTTTTTGTAATAAATTATTGTTGAAACCTTTACTTTGACTCAAATGTTGCTTCCCCTGAGCCAGGGTTGTAACATTTTTGGGGGCTCGTCCGGGATTTTCTAAATTTTGTGTTTCCACAACCATTTCTTTAGAGCAATATTAAGGTTTTGTGCACTTCTTGGTGTTACAGAAACACGTCTTAACACTCTGATGCATGAATTATGAAAGGCAGTGTCAGGATTTTTCCCTTGAGCGTTTCTATTTGTCTTAAGGCATGAAAAAAAGTTTTCTATTTTTTTCGTCAAATATTTGTATCTGAGCATTCAACATAAAACAGTGCGAAGTTAATGTACATTTTTTTGACTTTTCTTTTTGTTATCTCATGAATAATCTTTTTTAATGCTTTGTGAAACTTTAACTCCATTTCATCCATTTTAACACTGAACAATTTATAGTTTACATGTTTTTTCACCCTCAAATGTTTGTCTATAACTTTTTAAAAATATATATCTATGGGGCGCGGATGGCCGAGTGGATATGGCTGCGCACCATGAGGCTTGTCCTCGAGCGGGCGGCCCGGGTTCGAATCCGACCTGTGGCCAATTTCCCGCATGTCACTCCCCACTCTCTCTCCCCTTTCCGACACTATCCACTGTCCTCCTCTATATAATAAAGGCACAAAAAGCCGAAAAAAAAACTTTGAAAAAAAAATAATATATATATATATATATCTATGTTTGGATAAAAAATTGAAAACATTTTTTCAGGCCCTAAGAAGAATAAAAGTATCCTGACACAGGCTAATATGGATTTCCATTGAATTTAGGAGTAAATAACTTTTAAACAGGTCTCCACTGTAGTGACCACTATGCACCACAGGGTTAAAGGGGATTTTTAGTCATAATGCACCAAAAAATAATTAGATTATTGCTTATGCTTCTTCTTGAATCCCATCACAGTGAACAGCTAAAACATTATAAACTGCACAATCTTCACATGGAAATAAAAAAATCTCCTGCCATTAAATTCTTGCATTTCTTACCAAATTTGTAAATAAATGTTGTCAGTTTGCACGTTCTATACCACAGCTTTAATTCTCATCGGATCCCAGCTTTAAAAATTTGCTCCCTCACCCACATTTCTTTATATTTGGACTGAACTCAGACATATATAGATATGTTTTTTCTTCCTCAGTTTGCTACAGAAGTGCCTCCCAACACTCGTCCTCTCTCTGAACCAGGACGTTGAATCCTGCACAGGATTTAACACCAAACATCAGTGCTCCACCTCCTGCTGCTCCTGAGTTTGAATGGAAGTAAATCTCCACAGCCAGGTCTGAAATGTGTTTGAAAGTCTGAATCAAACAGGTGGTTACAGCAGCAGGTGAAAGCAAAGGTTTCAAATAAGATGTTCAACAGTCAAGTATATGTGCAGCACTCGCCGTACACATACTTTCCCCATGAAGTGCATATGAAATATTTTCTGCAGCAAATAGAAAATTACTAGGCAGAGCAGGGCGATGCACACACATAAATGAACACACACACACTCACTCACACACACACACACACACTTGGAGGCCAGCCAAAGCTAAAAGACTCTCCTGCTGTTGGCATAGTAACAGCACATGGACAGTTAAGGTTAAAGGGTAATACCACTCAATCTCTGCTTTGAAAAATCATTCCAAAGCTCTTAAGACAGTTATGTGTGATTCAGACACGTCGTACATCGACACAGACAGGACACAGCGAGGGGTGTGTGACCCGTGATTTCATTTGTCCAAAAGTGTCACCGTTTACAAAGGAGTCCAGGATGATTTGGAGCTGATTAATTACCTCGTGTGTTCACGCAGCATCGTGTGGTGTCACATTTTTCATCTTTAAAGGCCAGTTCATCGCTTTGTCTTTATTATTTCATGAAAGTCTGTATCTCTTTCCCTCCCTTTAAATCAAGAGTTAGAGTTCGGTTTTTACATTTTATACCCTCATCACTTTTCATGTGAGAAGTGAAATGTGGCTCTCTGAATCTTTTTCTTTAAGCTCAAGGTTGCTGCCACAGCATGAAGAATTGGGAAATTAGCAAATCAAGCAACACAAAATGAGTTATTATGCAAAAACAAGATGTATGAATGAGAGGGTAAAGGGTGTTTTCTCAAGTGTGAATGAATCAGACAGCTATTTTTCTTACTGAATTATGTAAACTTTAGTGCCACTGGACTCAGAATTTATGATTTGCATTTAAGAAAATCTTAAAGGGTGTTTAAGTCTGACAGTACATGCAAACTGCTTTAATTCAATTTACAGCTTTGCCGCTTGAATTTCTGTTATCCTCTCTGAAACAAGATGTATAATCAGATGTTTGTTGTGGAAATTTTCCAAACCATCCAGCTTTAAGCACACTTGAAAGTCACAGAAATCATCCACTACATTTAAAAGTAGCATCTTCTTTGTGCCTTAAGTTTCAGGGAGCAGATGTTACATGTGAGGTCAAATGTTGGAAGGAGGGCGGTGAGGACTGTTTGATGAGTTTAACTCTCCTGCGACAAAGCTAACACGACAGTAGGAGAAATTTCACAGGAGGCTATTGATGAGTTTTGGAGATGGAAAGATCACATATAATCTATAAAAGGGTCTAAACTAAGCATTAGAGGAAAGCTCCATCACCATTGAAGTCAAGGTTAATGGCAATATGAGGAAACTGTAACATCCTTCTTACCGTATTTACCAAGAGTTTGTCTTTATTTACATTGAATCATTCAGCATAATGTTTGCTGATCAACCTTTGTTATTTTGGCTATTACGGATGAGCTAATGAAGCTAAGCTCCAGAAGCTAACATTAGTTTCACAATAGCTCTTTAGACAACAACAAACAATGATGAATGATCACCAAATAACAAAAACAAAAACAATGAGCTTGTATTAAAGATAATTTTATTTTTATTTCCAGCAAAGTGACAACATGTTGCCTTAAATTTAATGTTACCTAACCTTGAAACAAATTGAAACATCCTTGTTCTTTTATTTGTGTTGAGTTAATGTTATTTACAACATGACTTTATCCAAAAAAAGACACTTTTCTGGATTGAGATGTGGCTAAAGAAAGGTTAGAAATACACCCAGCCTCTCAGGATACCTTGTGTCAGAATTGCATGTACCACATGAACACTGTTGGACCATTTTTAGATTCAAGATCTCTCTAAAAATTTGTAAAACTGAACAAAAACAGACTTTTTTGTAACACATTTCAATAGATGTCTGGGCAGTGTATGGGAATAACTATAAACACTGTTACTGGCTCAATCTGTTTGAAGGCGGGACTTAGCTATTGGTCAAAGTTAAGAAAATGTTGCATGCATCTGCAAGATGTCATCTATGAAATGGACGGAAAAACATTTCAAACAAAGTGCTCATAAACATTAATTTTCACACATTTTACTTTTATTGCAGAGATATGACTCAATTAGCGACATGTGAGTTACAACATGATCTCCCATGTCTCCTCAATCTTAACCCGTAATCACCCTAGTATAGTATCACACAGGCTACCTGGACTTTTCGTTATTTTGTACCTCCTTCAGGTACAACTGTATTTTTTTCCCTCTTGCCCAAATATTTGAAGAGTTACGATAATCAAATCAGCTTGTGTGAATTGCTGCCTGTGATTGGATTCCTTTACAGTACCGTAATACCCTGGATCTCTTTGTAATGCCTTTTTATTTCTTTTAGGGGACGTTTGAATTTTCGATAAAGCCCTTATAGTTGAGGAGTTACGGTAATTTAAAAAGCACCACTTCCTGTTTTGATCGTCTGTTTTCATCTGCAGCTTAATGAAACTCTCAGCCTGGATATTCTAGACTCAGTTTTACTATTTAAGCTACATTTCCAGGCTTTGTGTGAGCTTTGGTGCCTGAAAACCATGTGACATGATGTGAGTAAACTGCAGACAGCAGGCTAATGTTTACCAATCCAGCCGCTCTGTGATCCCTTTATGCCAAAGGATAGCAAAGGGACGAGAGGAGTAAATTGACCAGAGGCAAATTATCTAACACTGCTGAGTCCATCTTAGTGTGGACAGAGTGCTCAGGGCTCTTTAGGAGACGGTTCATGTTTCACTCCTGAGTGGAGAAGTGACCAAACCTGATACCTGAATTTCATTTGGAGAAAATGGGGGTGAATCCAGAGGGTGGCAATAAAAGCCACGTGGAGCCGAGTTTGAAAACCCGACGACGTGTGTATAGCTTTGTGACACGTTCACACCCACTGTCACGTCTTCTCCTTCACCTCGGGCTCTTCTCCTCTCCCCCTCTCGCCCATCCTCGCCTCCCCACCTCCCTTTGTTCTCTGTCACTAAACTGTGTAGGTGTTTGGCAGAGGCCGTGACAAGTTGAGCGTCAAATGGAGCTGACAGATTGTTGACGTCTTCACTCACAGCGCGCCCGGATTAAACGCTCTTGACGGGGACTGCTGTTTTATTTCTCGGGTGAGATGTGATGAATTATGAAACATTCGTAGTTGCATGTCAGCCCGCGTTGACTCGCTCGTGACACGAGACGCTCATGTCAGCGCCTGTCCTTTGTTGCCTCTAACGTATTCTCTTTTTGTGCCGGCCTGTGTCCACGGTCGAGCCACGACATCACAAGGGAGGAGCGTCCAGGGAGCAGAGTCTTTGAATAGATCCCCTGAAACAATATTTCTTATTCATGCATACAGGACAATGTTTGCTCACATTAATAAAACCATAAAAAGGAATGTGCTTCAGATGCATGCCTTTGGGTTGTTTGCTCTGGTTTGTGTTCCGACTCATGCATTTCTTCTCCCCTTTCGTTAAAAATCCCCTCGCAGTCCTGCGTCCATATGGTGGGATGATATTTGAAATTCTCAGGGTTTGTATACAAAGTGGATCCAGCTCACTACAAGCTCACCAAACACATTCCCTACCTGCTGAGCACAGACTTCTCCACGCTTTGATCAGTGCAACCCCCTAAAACCTGCACATAAATATGTACAAATTTCCTGCTTCACAGACTCTACAGGCTGCTGCAGCAACCCGCTCAAAAACACCCAGAAAGCTTTTGTTTAGGAATTGTTACACCTTCAGGTGCTCACTTTAAAGCCGGGAACACATAGGAAGCTTTTCTTTGAACGCAGCTGCACCTTTTCAACAAGCTTCGTTAACGTCGTTCGACATTACGAGCACGTTTTCCCAAAACTGTGGTGTTATGTTCCTCTATAATGAACATACTTGGAGTTTCACTCTGCAAGAACTTTCTATTGGGTGAGGCAGATCTTTTTGGAGAAGATGATGAAACTTTGTTTACGTTCTTTACTAAAGCAGGACCACATGGAGCTTCTTATATTTTTCTACAAACGTTTTTTGAACTTTGTGCAAAGTATTAGTTATTCCCTGTGATGAGTATTGCACCATTGAGTCTGGGCTTCATGAAGTTTGTGAATGTTTTTTTGGCTCCAAGCTGTGACACTTTGGGCCTGATCTACTGAGATCCCAAATGACGAGCACTAAATTGCATGTGCAAACTAAAGAATTGCACCTGCTATTAGTGGACTTGTTGCAGGCGATGCATGTGCAGTTGATAACTGGTACAGATGTGGTGCAGATTAACCTATTTAAAACAGGATTTAGCGTGTGCTACTGTCTGTGAAGAATGAAGTTCAAAATCAAGGTGGAGGATATAAAAAAAGACTACCAATAGCATATCTTTTAATTATTATCTATGGTTTTCTGTTTCTGTTTCCTCTGGTGTCTATTTAAGTCCAGTTTTGATCATTTCAAAAAACAGGCCACAATATTTAAGTTCATTTACGGCCCTTTCATTTTTTACGGAGCCCCTGAAGGGACATTGGCAGAAAAGAGATAGAACCAGCACAACAGAAACCAGCCAGTCTTTTGTCTTCTTGTGATAAAAACAACAGTTCAAGACTCAGTTGAGATTTATGTAACCTCTCAATGTCTGAGCTTTTGTCTGGTTGTTTTTTTTTTTTTTTTATTTCTACTTGCTATTTAGGATCAGTAAGACCTTATAAGTAAAAAAAATAAATTTGATCTTTGAACAGGAAGTTATTTTTTAGTGTCATTAGTTAGCTACTACTTTTTAGTTAAAAGTGTTTTTGTTCATAACTACAATTTTTCCTCCTTGAAATGGGTGTAAAGATGTGTTATCACCAAAAACACGACATGGGAAGTGTCTCTAAATGTACTTAATAGATCTAAGATTTAAAAAATGTTCATGTGTGTGGACACCAGGTCTTAAGAGGTTAAATCTTGGACTTAATCAAAAGGACACAACTGCTTTGGCTGCACCATCACAGCTGTATTGTCTCAGAAAAACAGGCCTGGGTTTGTGAAGGGACAATAACTAAAGCGTTGCAATCTTGCTTTCATACTTAAGTCTTTAAAAATGAAATGTAGTTCACCGTTGCATGTGTTTTTGCACACATGAGCCTTTAGTAGATGACGGTTTGGTACTGATTGGATCAGTAAGTCTGATCCTGTTTGTACAGCCAATGGTGTCTTTCTTGGTATGTGGTGTGCAAGCATAATGCCATCAACTACGTCATAGTGCAACGGCATAGCAGTGCAATGCAGTTTACCCCGCTAATCAATCCTACAAAAGAGAAAAAACACAACAGTAAACAGAGCAATGATGGGCAAGAATTGGTTTGTGGTCCATTGTTATGTAGCTCAATCAATCAACAGACTGCAGAGTTTCTAGCTCCACCTTCTTGGGTTGGATCATTATGTCTAACACTCCACCAGAAGGAAACTAAAAGGGAGGATGTTACATGTCGGTAATTTGGGCACCTGTCACAGTTTTAGTCGAAGGAAATGTCATAAATTTGTGCTGTACTGAGACAAACTGAACTCAACCACTTGGTGGAACAGGGGCTTTTAAAATCCGTCCTAACTGAACCCTAAACTTCCCCAAGGATGAGCGTTTTAAGACCCACGGGAAGGAAAAACTTCACAAACTTCCTCCAGTATCTAGAAATGACTCATCTCTCACACAGACGGAGATCTCTGGAGGTGTCCTAACCTGTTAGGAGTTGCCAGGAGACTGCCGTCAGGTGTAGAAACGTGGGCACATTCCATTGGAAAGGAAATAGACGCTCTGGGAACATTCGATGGAAATCATCTTATTAAAAACAGCATCTTTACTAATAATTGAATCATTTCTGGGGCTGACCTTGTGTGGGATGCAGCTGCTCTGTCAAAACTGAGAACACACCGCGTTCCAAGATCTCTTCTTCTTGTGTCTCTTCTTTCTCTGCAACAGGTGAAATGCCAGCTGTACTGTGGCGTTGTTTTCTATCAGCTGAAAAACTGTTGGTGACTAACACTTTGATTTCTGTTGCAACATCACACAAAACAGGTTCCCCACCACTAAACTGGGAAAATGTGAAATGAGACGACTTTCTCACCAGGGTAAAGCTTCATATGTGGTAAAGTTGCACGTAATCCCATGATAAACTCTCCCAACCCAACAACAACAACAATTGTAAATGGGTCTGATGGTGAAATAGCAATTTTCTAGTATTTCTGGCCACTCAAAGCACTTTCACACTCGTGAACGAGAGCAGGAGCATTTTGGGGCTCAGTGTCTTTCTCAACATGTGACAGGAATCGGACCCTGACCTTTTTCTTTTCCAGAGACGACCACTCTACGACTGAGCCACATCCACCGTGAAGAGTTCAATGTCGAATCCGGAATCCTTACTCAAGTAGATCAATAAATCATTGACTGGAATAATAGTCAGCAGTAATGGATGGATTACTCCAACACGTGACTTTCATCCAGGACACCAGTTTAAGATTCGTGTGAAGGTAAGACAGTGTTATTTTTCTTTATTTACATCCCATTAATACAGGAAAACCTCATTGAGATTAAGATCATACCCCAACAAAGTTCCGACAAATAGCACAAAATGAAAAAATAAGTCAATATTTTCTGGCTCCAATGGCACAAAGTCATCAGTCAGAGCATCTAAAAGCTGATGAATCTTACAAAGACCAGCTCGATTAAACCCAAATTCTCCTGTTTCAAGCTGAACTCAAACAAATCAAATTAAATCAATAAGGAGGCAGGTTATATTAAAAACAATTATTTGTGCTTTTGCTCTCTAGTTGATGCTTAACTAAGCAGATGGTTAAATTGTCAATGCACATAATGTAACATATATGGCTCACAACAAAATACACAACGTACATTGCATTCAACATTTTTTCCAAAGTTTCAGCTTCCGATTATTTGTTTCGCTATCCAAAGCAAGCTGCCATAAACTGGATGTAGGTTCCTATGTATGTTGAATCAAAGCAGTAAAATGTAAATTCACCACAATAATGGTTAAGGGGTTAACAGGACCTCACAATGTTTTACTCAACAGCAAGTAGTTTGAGGTATTTACTTACTTACTTCTGGTTCCAAAAGGAAACTCACTGTTTTAGGTTTTTGCTAGATTTAATAAATGTGTGGGAAACTGTTTTTCTGTAACTAAGTTTTGGAGAAAAACATCAACTATTTCACAATGTCATAGTCTGTTTTACACAAGACAGAAAAGCCCAAATGGTTTTAATTCATCTAACTGAATTTGAAAATGACAACAACAACTGGAACTGTCATAATTTATAATATCAACCACCTCACTGTTATATCATAAGAAATTATAGTCATCAAAATGAATGAATATAATGAAGTTTGTATCATAAACCAGTCTCTGTGTTCAAAGCAGTGACGTAAAACTTTACTGTGATCAGTTTTCAACCCACACTGGCGGATCTAAAACCCAACTCTGTAGACACAAATCAAATTTGACCCCAAACAGCTTCAGTGTGCAAAGAGTTGAAGCACCAAAATTAAAATATATTCATGTTTGTGTATTCTGCATCACTCAATAATAATAATAATAATAATACATTTTATTTAAGGGTGCCTTTCATGGCACTCAAGGTCACCTTACAAGAATAAAAGTGCATTAAAAGATGACTAAAACCGATATAAAACAAGCAATACAATATAATGCAATATAAAACAATAAATTAAAATACAAAACAGTGCAATGGTGGTGAAAGGTCAGAGGGAGTGGGCGAGTTTAAACAGATGGGTTTTGAGTCTGGATTTGAAGAGGGGTAAGGACTGAGTGTTGCGGAGGTCAGGTGGGAGTGAGTTCCATAACTGGGGGGGCGAGCGGCTGAATGCTCGGCCCCCTATGGTGACACTTGAGGGCGGTTTTAGTGCTGTCAAAGTGGGTTTAATTTTACCCAACCAGTGCGTTGAGGTGAAGTAACAGAGGCTAGTTAGAAATTCTAAGTAGACCTGTCATTGTCAAAGCTGGACACAAATGCAGACCAAAAACAGGGTTCTCAAAGTTACCACTACTAAGATCACAAGTGATCACAGGGCGAAGAAAAAAGGCAAAGAAACCTGAGTCAGGCCAAACAGGCTCCTTGCGCAAAAACAAAACTCAGAGAAATGGGAACCAAGCCACCACTGACGAGCAGCTGAACTGAAAATAAACTGGAGAACTTCCTGATAAAGGGGAACACAAATGGAGACCAGGTAGGTCAAACTCAAAGAGCTGGGTTTCAAATATTGAGAATGTATTGTATTTTTGAGTATTTGGTGCTTGAAGCAAACACTGAGGAGAACGAAGACATAGAGAGAGAGAAACGCAGGAGTTCACAGCAAACTGTTCACTGTTTCTGATGGTGAAACAATGAACCAGTGACAAAGACTGGAGTCACAGCAGCTTTAAAACCTCTGCACAGCTGCTCTGAATGAGGAGCAATCACACATACACACACACACACACACGCACACACCTGACTCTACTCAGAGATGATCACCTCTCCTACACATGGGTTTCTTGGTTTGAGTCAAAATTCATCTTTTTTTTCAAATTTAGGGACTTAAATAAAAGATACACAATGATTAAAGCTTCTTCTAAGCTTTTTTAATCACTTCAGCATCTAATGTTTCACATATTTCACACAAAAACTGTATGCATCTCCTACAAAAGTGGTGAATATTTCTTAAACATCTCAATGTTCAAGTGCCTTGGAAGTATAATAAAACATGAAGTTGTAAAGGTGACTTTATTCACAGATAAAGACATAAACGTGACCTCAAACCTACTTCCTGCACATAAATTTGAATATATAAGTGTTTGATTCAAGCTGTCCACTTTGGCTTACTTCTGTGCACGTTCAACCCAGTTTTACAAGTTATCTAGGTTATTTGCTCACATGTAAAAAAAAAAAAAAAAAGTGTGTAATAATTTGGGCATGTCTGAGACTCTTTTTCTACAGAAGCAGGAACCTCCTTGAAAGCAGGACTCTCTGTAAAAAAGTGGACTTAAGCCGCTTGATGTTTTTCCGTTCCTGGTGTTTTCCTGTGTGTGCTGATGCTCACAGCTGCATTTCAGGTTTTTGAGCTGTAGAATAAAAGCGCTGTATCTGATCACTGCCTCAGGTGTCTTAGCTGAGGGTCTCTGTGTGTCAGCGATACAGCCCCACTGTCCACTCCTCCATGTCAAGTACAAAGTCAGACAAAACAGATTGGTATCATCTGACTTAGCCGCGTCCTTATCGTGATCCTCGTGCTGTTGTTCCTCTAATGCCTCGCTGATGCGTTCGCCGCGCCGGGTCTCGCCCGCACCGCTTTCTCAGTGCTAATGTGTGCTCTTGGAGGGTTTGGTTTACACAGATTTGGCCTCCTCACCGTGCTGTTTCTCTCCTCCTAATCTCTGAAACATGACTGCTATCTGATCCTCACAAAAAGCCACTTAGACGGACTTACACAGGAGCAGCTTTGGCTGGCAGACAACAGACGGCTGGGCTTTTTTTCTCTGTCAGTTTGGAATAAAATGGGATCTGAGTAATTTGAGGGCACCACGGCAGTGGTCAAAGAAAATGGGCCATAATTACACAGCTATACAGTATCGGTAATAATGGGTGATTTACAAGAGCTGGGTTAGCTTGTGTTACATCTTTACGCTACAATAGGACAGGAAGGGGGAGTGTTGTTCAGCCTGGATCCTCATATTGTTAGAAACCTGCTTTGTAAAATGGACACAAAGCAAAAACCTCTGCAGCTACAGATGCTATCTTCTGGTCTTTGAAATAAACATGATGTATATTGTTGCTGAGTTTATTATGTTGCGTTACGTGTGGGTTAGAAGACGCTGAAATATACATAGACAGAAGAGAGGAGTCTGATTCCTGCACTGGTTTGCAGAATCATGAATTTGTAAAGCTATATTAATGTGGGTAAGTTGTTATAAAGAACAACTTAATGGAAATCAAGCAACTGTAAATACTAAAAGGGGAAGTATTGTAAAACATGACATGAATTCCGTAGAGGTTTACGTATGAATTTCTGCACGGACGACCAAACTCTGCTAGTGTTAGCCACACTTGGCAAACTTTGAATAAATGAATGTATTCCCCATGACGTCAGCTCTGTTTAAGTTTGGATGATATGATAAAAAGATAAACTGCTCCTGGACTGTTACATCCGTCATGTACAGTAACATTTACAGTCAAAAAGACTTTTCTGGATCACCATGTCCATCACATAGACTGTATAAAACATGGACGTAGTCTCCGTGACGTCACCCGTCTGTTACTGCAGCTCCGTTTTGAGGCTAACCGACGGGCGCGGCCATATTAGAAATGGGACAAGTGACGAGTGTCCAAACTCACAGCTATTGGGTACCCGTCAGTCACATGATCTGAGCTGTGGCTCTGATTGGGTAAGCTCTCGATCCTAATATCTTCCAAACGGTGAGTTAGAAAAAAATTCACCCCCCTCACAGTGAAATTAGTGAAATTAGCGATCCAGACGGGAGACAGAGTTTGTACCAGGCTTTAAATACACTAATTTCGGCTCTGAAAACGGCCTTTTTCCCGTTGGCTTGTACAGGATTTCCGGTGCTTCTGGAGCCAGCCTCAAGTGGTCACTGGAGGAACAGCAGCTTTTTAGCACTTCTGTGTTGTCTCATTTTTTCAGACCGGAGGTTGCCTCTTGGTCCATCATCGACACATCAGAAAAACTTGTACGAACACTGAAACCCATCTGTCTGTGATAACAATTAGCACAGTTTTGACAAATATTTGAACGCTGTAAAGCGTAACCCATCAAAAAATAGACTGAAATATACAGTTTATTTTTGCAACCGAGATGTTTTCTAACCCTTTGAACAAAATCCACAAAAAGAAAGAAACAGAGAAGGTGGTTTTGGCAACTTTTTGCTGAAAACATTGATTCTAGAAACAGAAACTAGTTTTGTCTGTGACATTTTGAAACTCTCTTCTTCTTTTATTTCACATAACACTCTTAGTGTTCGTGCTACAGAACTATTTAGCCTAAATTTTACCTAATTTGCGAAGACTCAAGTGTATAAGTTATTCCATGAATCTGCAATACATTGTTACATGGTCATTGCCAACACTTAACCTGAGTTCCTTTGCACAAATTAATATGGATCGTTGTAAAGAGGTCTAACAATTTCATCCAGTTTTCAAAATCTGAGAACATGTGAAGGTAAAATGTGGCATCTTTAGGTATCCAAGTGTTATGTGGTGGATCTATCTGTTTTACTTCTTAACCTTCTTAACCTTAAAAACACATTCCCTGTATCTTAGCGTAGCTTTTCTACTGTTTGCATACCTGTGAAATAGTCTATTTAAAGACTCACAGGAGCACGTTTCTTTGAGCATTAAATGCTTTTCCCTGACAGCTTTATTATAGAGTTGAACGGGTTCACCTGATTTTCCTCACATACATGTGATTCATACTGTATAATTTCCAACAGTGAACGGCATCAGACTGAGTCAGTACGTACAACTCTGAAAATATCATATTCTTTATCCAATCAAATGTCTATTATCAACGTGTCACGATGCTCATCAACACGACGTCAAGTGTGGCTCAGACGTAACAATCAATTAAGTGCTTCAGAGGAAAGCGTCCATGCGGGAGGTTTGGTCCTATAAATAAAGATGGTTAAAAAGTAAGTGCATGGAAACAGAAGAGAAACTGTTCTTACAGTTTGTGAATAACATTTGACAGCAGTCAGAGAAGAAAAAGTCTTTATGTACTGAAGAATGGTACTTTGTAACTTGGACACAGTGAACTATTGTGAACCTTGATGAATTAAACTGTAGACGACTGTAACCTCTGCTCCAACTCTTCTATATCACTCTTTTATTGTACATTCGTCAAACGTGGTATGTGATTCTTCTTTTACTGGGTTTTTATTCTTGAATATTTCAAATCTAACACATCTGAGTTGGATTAAAAAAAAAAAAAAGCTCTGAAAGGAGTTTTCTTGCATTCTGCTCTCAGACATTTCCATTAGCGGCCATCACTCTCGGTATGAGGCAAAGTGCACGACAGCAACAGTCGTGAGGAAAAACACGCTGGTTTTCAGATGCTGTCCTTGGTGCGACCTTGTCCTTCACTGGTTTCTTGCCAAAAAATTGCTGCTATCTTGGAGGGCATTTCGGTGTCAGGGTTCAGAAAACATGAATCGCTGAAAAAAAAACAGACACGTTTTTTTTTTTTTTTCCATCTCCATGCTTCAGCAGGACGTACAAAAAAACGTGGGTAGGTGTTAAGAATTTGCCAGGGAAAAATAAATGGGCGCCCACGGTGACATAAACCCAGCAGTTTATTCCTTTTTATTAATAACAACACCTCAAAGATAAACCTGGACTTGTGAGGAGGAAAAAATGAAACCACCTATTTCTGATATCAGTTCCTGCAAGAAACTGTGAGGAATATCTGAAAACTATAGGAGAGAAAGTCTTTTAAAGCTTCTGTAACCCTGACAAAGAAGTTATAGCAACTAGTGTTTGCTTAATCTCTTGCTCTTTGAAAATAAAATATCAATGTACACTTGGTAAACTATTTCCTGAGGCAAAGCAACAGTTATATTAGTTCATGTAAAATCTGATAAACGCTACTTCTCTGTATCTGTTCTCGTTTTTCTTCCTAAAAGTATTTAATCCCCCTTTAAATAGAGAGTTGTTTATCTCAATGCACCCTGAACACAAGCTGAATAACATCAACTTAACAAAACAGAGAAAATACAAACCATTCTTCCGATCTCTTTATTCCTTTTTTTTTTTTTCCCCGTACGCTGACTGTACCACACCATAACACAACGAGCTCGAACAAAAACACACTCAATGAAAGCTGCACATTGTAAAAAGAGAACAGAGAGTTCATTTTTCTCTCTATTGGTGAGAAATGAAGAGGACACTGTGGTTTTTGTTGTTCTGTTGCCCTGTTTTCTTCTTCTGCTCATTTATTCAAAGCTGTAAGGCAGCAGTCTGGTGCCATCAATCTCAATCCGTCTGCACTTCCTGCGCGGCTCTGATTGGATGTAATGATCTCCGGATGTCACTCCACACACTGATATGTTTCTCTCTGTGACCCATCTGCTTCGCTATTCTGCCATGAGCAGCCGGGTGTTTACCGTCCGTGGACACACAGGCAGGATCCTCCCACGCTCCTTTCTCTCAACACTACGGCACAATCCAGTCTTATCATCATCCCATTACACATGGATATCGCTTACATGTGAGGAGGGGAAAAAAAAACAACCCTCTGTAGTCAGTTTTTCTTGGAGGTTTGTTTGCGCAGTGGTTCATCTTGTCTCTTTTTTTGGTCAACTCTTGATGAAAGCAGCGACCTTTTACAGAAACGGACCTGAAAATCAGCTTCGGTGTTTTGTTACATGTGCTCTGAGTAGACAAAAACTAATTTAACACATTTAAAAGATGAATCCTCTTTGGCAATTGCTTCCAATTTCCATGGATTCAGAAACTTTGTAACTGATTAACCCTTTGAACTCTTCACTGTGAAGAAGTAAAACAGCTTTCTTGCTTTATTTGAAGTCACTTATTTGAGTATTTTATTCCAAAGAAGGACTAAAACCAAAGCTGAAAGATAACTTGACACATTTGTGGAAATTCAGCCTCAAAAATAGAAATTTTGTTGATTTGCTTTAATTTAATTCCTGACTAACTATAAGGTCTAAAGGTAAGAAAACAGTCAGAAATGATTCATTTGAAAAAACTGGAGCTTTTACAGTGGTGCAGTTCCTTGGCTGTCCACTAGAGGCTGACTACAAAAACCAGAAAGTACATACGTAACTCAGACACACTTGAAACGAATGCCCATATACGTGCTCACTTTTACATCCACAATGGCTGCCAGAGCAATTTGTGATATAAAGGAACCTTAGTTAGGAGTTAAAATATTTTACTTAATTTGTATGTAAACATTAAACAATACACATTGGTGGTACCATAAAACCGTCACTTTTCTTTTCATGTCTTTTGGGGTAGCTCTTTCTACTTAAAAGAAAAAAAGTTGAGAAGTTGTAAACAGGGACAAATAAGGCCTGTGTTTCCTAAAAGTAGGACAAGTCTTAAAGGGTACCTTAAAACAGATTTTGATGGGAATGAGCGTCGATAACCTGGTGGTAACCACACTTTGGGTACCTTGAAGCAGACACTCATACTCTTGAAAAGGTTGTTTATGCAGCTATTTGGTCTGCAAAAGCAAAGCTGTGAGAAACCTTTAGCATTTTAAAAATGCTTCCTAAACTTCTAAGAGTTAATTTACACAAATTTAGGGGTACCTTAAAATGGGAAATTTCCTTTTCATTTTATTTTGAGGGAGTTCTTGCTTGAAATAAACAATGCTGAAAATGTATAAAAATGCAGTGTCTAAAGTTTGTATTTCTTAAAAGTAGGACAAATGATAAAGAGGTTTTGTTACAAATGAACTCCTTATTGCACCCATTACTGCCACAGAAGGACTATGAGTTATTTCAAGTGTTTTTACACCCTGGATATGAGAAAAGTCTGGACAATGTAGGATAACTTAAAGACAGACACTTTGGGTACCTTGACACAGATGCTCATATTCTTGAAAAGGTTGTTTGTGCATCTTTTTGGGCTGCAAAAGTGAAGCTATAACAATGGGGGTCCTGTAAAATTTAAAAGCATTGCGAAGCTTGAAAGCATTTAACAACAACAATGAAGGGTACCTTAACACAACATACCTTAAAACGCCCACTTTCCATGGATGTTTAGGGGTATCTGTGACAAATGGTTTTCTTTTTTGAACTAGAAAAGCAATTTCACTGTAAAGTTATTAAAGAGGAGAATCTAATCTGTGTATTTCTTCAAAGTAGAACAGAAGATAAAAGGTACCCTGAGACGGCTTTTGGTTTGCACAAGCTCCTTATTGCATCCGTGACTTCCAAAGCAAGACTATGAGTTAATTCAAATATTTTACAACCTGGATATGAATACAATCTGGACAAAAATAGGATTTAAAGTAGGATCAATTAAAGACAGACGCTTAATCAAACACTTTAGGTACCTTGAAACAGATGCTCATACTTTATAAAAGCTTGTTTGTGCATCTATTTGGGCTGCAAAAGTGAAGCTGTGACACAGGGAGTCCTGTAAGATTTCAAAGTGTTTGCTAAACTTGTAAGCATTAAACAACACAAATGAGGGGTACCTTAAAACAGGTGCTATCCTTTCTATATTTTCATGTATGTATTTAGGGGTATCTGTGATGAACTTTCTTCTTTTTTGAATTTGGGAAGCAATTTTCATTTAAAGTTATAAAAGGAGAATCTAATCTGTGTATTTCTTAAAAGTAGAACAGAAGATAAAATGTACCCTGAGACGTCTTTTGGTTTGCACAAGCTCCTTATTGCATCCATCATCATCACAGCCAAAGCAGGATTATGAATATGGATAACTCCAAATGTTCTACAACCTAGAAAGAAAGAAAGAAAGAAATCTGCAAAGCTTTTTGTCCCTGAGGTGAAATAAACCATCGGGGTACAATGAAACAGACTTTTGACTCAGCTTTGATATGAGACTGCAAGACACAGCTGTTGCAAAACATTAGAAACAGGAAATGAGAAATGAAAACCTGTTGGAAACTCTGAAAGCTCAACTTTTCTGTAAGCATCTCACATGTACATGCGGGTACCTCGGAACAGACGCTATCTCGTACGAGCGTGTGTGAGACTTCAAAGAGGAGCTGTCCAGGAGTGTTGGTATGTGAAAAACTTGGTCTTAGATCAGTCGGCTTTTTGAAATATTGCATCGCAAATTTGAATGTCTTTTAAGATCTCAAAGGAATCGGCGAACAGAAAGACGTCTGGATCACAGCGTCAGTGTCTAATTCTGTTCTACGAGTGTGTGAGTTATGATCTGGAGACTAAGACAGATGAAAGTGGATTTTTTTAGTCAGAACTGCTCTATTCACTCTGGAGTCATTGCACACAGTGACTAAACAGCATGGCATTCTGATTTGTTCTATTTGGTGACACACTAAGCACTCCCTGTGTAGACCTTAAATGAATCTGAGTCTCAGTGTGGAAAATACTATAAGTGGCCCAACCAGGCATTCTAATAACAGATCTGATCAACGGGGGGACATGCACATCCAAACCTATCAGGCCTTCTCCAGCGCTCGAGAGCAGAGCAGCAGCTTGTGTTGGAGAGTAGATGTCTATCTATAATCAATACACCACAATCTGGCCTTATCTCCCTCTCTGATATGCTGCACAGCCACTTTTCCACACCCTCCAATGTCCTCCCCGTAGCGTAGACTCTTGCAACTGTCGTTAATACCTAACGGTGAAAAAAAACCAATAATCCTGGAGTCAGCATCGCCCCAAAACACTCACAGATTCTAAATTTTGTAAAATAACTTTTTCTGGAGAATAACAAGAGTAAATGGAGCTTCACTTTCCAGCAGCCTTCTGTATTTATACTTCATCAGGCATCACTTTAACTCCTTATGTCCCACCTAGCTGTGACTTATATACCATACTATCATCCAAAATCTACGACTGAAGAACAGCTATGTCAAAATCCATCAGTGCTGTTATTTGACAAATTATAAGCTCTAGTTTCAGGAAATGTCATGTTTTAATATGTGGCTAAACTCCACATCAGGATAAGTGCAGCTGAAACACTTTTCTTCTCTTCGTTTTTTGTAGCTATATTTTGATAATCAATAACTTCAAGATGCCTTATGTCAGACATAAAACATCCACCACATCACTTCTACACCTTGTCATCTACATCTAGGTGAAATTTGAGCTTTGTAGGTAAAACTTTGTAGGAATTAAAGAGTTTTCAGTCTCATGTGACCAAACACCAGGAAGAGTTGTACTCACTTTGTGCCAACAAAGCAGCTTCATCAGAGCTCAGTGTCCTCTTTTTAGTCAACTCTGCTCTCGGTGGAAAGGTTTGCCAAAAATCACGAAAAAGTAGTTCCCAGTCGCAGATTGTTCCTCTTCTGTCGAGCACATGGATGTAAATGAAGACACAAGGCAATACATAGGTCTCACCAATGATCGAAACGGCTACAGCTGGCTTCGTTTGAATGGTAAGCTGATTGGCTACTGTTCATGTGATCACAAAATTCTTAGCCTAACTCTTAATGTTTTTGGCCAGTCAAGCAGGGAGCACTTGTTGTCTATCACAAGTTGCCCCGAGATGAAAACTCAACAGAAAACGATGGGATCATTTTAATATTGCAGCTAGATCTCTCAGGAAAACAAAGACTTGCAGTTTTGTCAGATTGACATTGAGGAAGAAATGCTCTAAGAGACACTTCGACGACAATAACTACTCTTGCCTGTGCTGTCTGTCTGTTTGTTGCCTGAAATGTCCTCTTTAAAGTGGTGAACCTTATTAAACTACTTTGTTGTGAAAACTATACAAACTTGAGACCTAAGGAGACCACCTTTCCTCTCACTTATAAGTCCGTACGGGCGTCAGGATGTGATGTAATGACCCCAAACAGGTTGATGGACGTCAGTTGTTGTGAGTGATTCTTTCACTAATTACGTTTCGCTGGTGAAGAAAACTGTAAAACAAATTTGGTGACTGAAATGTGAAGAATCTATGCTTTCTGTTAGGTTAAAGCATTCTGATGTTGTTGATGATGATCACAGAGTGGGGAACAGGACGCTGACAGCCCGCTGGTTTGTAAGCTGAATTGATTTCTACTCAGGGTGCAGTACAACGACGAGGGAGCGCGAGGACGACGCTAAAGTAGGGACAACTCAACGAGAGGAGTTGTGCGACCACTGGAGGCTCGTTTGCGTCGGGTTCCGTAGGTTTCTTTTGCTACGGAGGGAGACAGACTCGCGGGACGTGGGTGAGAGGTGGGAGGTGAGGTGAAATCCCTACAGCGAGCCCCTTTCTCCTTCCTATCCCCTGGAGCCAACAGGGGCCGGAGATTTACGGATCCCATCTCCATATGTTTGGGCCTTTAAGGAACGTCTGACAGACAGGTTTTTCATGCATGTCATTCCCCTCCTGTGTTATATTCATACTGTACTGACCCTCTGACTCTGTGTTTGCTACCTGAGGCAGAATCAGTCCGTGTTTGATACAGCGAGGCTGCTTTTTGTATGCAAATTTTTGTTTACATGCCCTTTAGTTTTTGCGTTTTTATCCCTAGGATTTGGGATGTGTTGCAAGGTCTGCACGGCTACGAGTACAGACGGAGGGTGCCTGAACAAAAGACTGATGGCACGGAAAGGAAAGGAAAGAAAGAAAAGGCAGGAGAGAGAGAGAGAGAGGAGACGGAGAGTGGAAGATAGAAACGGCCCTGCTGGAGGCTCGCCACAGGCTACGTCTGACATCCCTCTCTCTGACGGACTGATGAGATTACCCTGACATTTTTTCCTTCCAACTTAAATTGCATTACCACAAGGATCTTATGTTAGGCAGATCTCCATATTATTCACAAGGGATTTGGCTTCAATTTTGCTCTCTGTTTCGTTCTGTTCTCTCCTTTTTCACTCGCTCTCAGAGGGATGAAATCTTCTTTGCGGCCTTGCATGTATTATCCGTTGGATTCCATTTCAGACGCTGTGTAATATATCTGCCACCATATATCATGCTAATGCTGAGGCCTCTCCACTAAACTAGAATGATGCAGGTCACCATGCTTGCAAGTGAACCCCGACATTTGATTAGACAACTATCCTTGGTAGCTGGACTGTTAACAGAATGAACTAACCAAGCAATTCGCCTTCGGGTCAGTGATAATTAAAGATAACCTATTTGAAAAGCAAATCCAAACATGGACCGTGAACTATACAGATTGGGGTCACGGGAGCATGTTTTTTTATGCCACTAATTTACATTCAACCTTTGCATTCCAGCTGTGGTTCTACCTTGACATTTAAGGTTAACTGACAAATTAGGGCGCTATTTTTTTGGGGAGGGGGCGTGCACACTTGGGCGTCTGTTTGCCACCACACTCACCACTCTCTCTCTCTCTCTCTCCCCCTCTCCTTCTCTCTCTCTTTCTGTCTCTTCCTTTGCTGTGCTGCATGGCGTAATGGTCTCAATTAGTCTAAAAGTCACTGTGGGTAATAATTCACCTCTCTCAGGCTTCATTTCCTCATATTCAAGTCAAGCATAGCACAGGAAATGACACTTCAGGAGCTTTTAAAAAATGATGAGGACAAGCGGAGCGATCAGGGCGGTAAATCAGACGAGCGGCTCGCGGGGCGGCGACGGCGCGGGGTGGCGGCAGAGGCTGTCAGGCGCTGGTGGTGACATGTTCATCAAGGTGCGGGTGACATCACTCAATCAGTGTTTCAGTCAGCAGGAAGACTGGTCAGTGGCATCAAACACAGATCTCATTATTGGAGTGCCTCCTGCTAAAATCAATCACTGACACTTTGGCTGATTTGAAAAATGAATGTAATCTGTTTTGGGAGGTCGTCTGCGTAGACCGGAGCGACCAAACATCCTCTTTTAAAATTATATCCAGGGGGCTTTTATGAAATTTCCCAAAATCTCCAAGTTTTTCTACAGACCATTGATATTTATAATAAAAGAAAGCTGCACTGGGCAACTGACATTACTCTGATGCACCAACCTGTCAAGACGTTAAAAACATGACACTGTTTACGCTGCACTCCAAGACAGAAAATGCTGAAGTGAAAATGCACAGAATTAACCCCAGATATACAAAGTTCCCCTCAATTTGTTGTGTTCATGACCAGCGGATGGTGCCATGAACTCTCTGCAAAGCTGGCACTGGGAATTTAAACATCTTAAATTATAAATAAAGCTTTAACTAAGATTTTGAGGCATTATTTTCATTTTTGCACCAGGGAAATAAAGAATTCCTTACTATTTCTGCAGGTGTTGAGGGATTATTATGGATGCTCAGTCCCTCAAGTTGAAATATAAAAAAACAAAACAAAATGATCTTTTTTGGGCCATGTAAAGACAAAGTTTTGAGATAAATAAAAGTTGAAATTTGAAATGAAAAGTCAAAGTCTGGGATCGTAAATTGTAATTTCAGATTTAGAATAATGTCAAAATTCTTAAAGGGTCAAAATTGTTGGAAAAAGTCAAAATTTTGAGATCAAGACAAGAGTCTGAGATGGAAATAAGTTGAAATTCTGGGGATTAAATATCAAAATTTGAGATGGGAAGTCAAAATTCTGAGATAAAAGTCAAAGCTCTGAGATAGAGAGTTGCAAATTGAGATTTAAACGAAAAAAATCTGGGATTAAAGAGTCAAAATTGTTGGAAAAAAATCCAAATTGTGAGAGAAAATCAAAATTCTGAGAAGAAAATTTGAAATTTTGAGATAATAAAGTCAAAGTTCTGAGACTATAAAATTAAATTTGAGATTAAAAAAGTCAAAATTCAAGATGAACAGTCCAAACTGATTGATTGAGTCAAAATTCTGAGATACAAAGTCAAAATTTCGAGATGGAAATGTCTTTATGGTGTTTTAATGGTGTTTACACGTGATAAATATATGTTGAAGTTTCCAATGTGTTAATGTGGTGACATGAGTTTAATCCCTATGGCAACAGCACTGTTTTTTCAGTAGGTAGTGCTGCAGTCCTCTGTCATGAAGGTGCCAAGTTCAAGCCCCAGTTGGTGTGTGTTGGTAAGGTGTTGAGTTATTGTGTGTTGCGTGTGCGTGGGGAGAGAGGGGGGTCCTCATTTGGGGTTTTTGGAATACGGTCACCCACATATTAATATCCAACCAGTATAAGTTTTTTAGACCTGATAGTGTTCTTATTTAAATATTTAAAGTTTTAAAAGATAGTGAATATTGTGTTTATTAAATGCAGCACAGATGGATGCGACTCTTCCAGGTGGGTTTCAGCTCACTGAGGTAGATCGATCTCCTCCACCTGAGGCACATTAACACAGCTTTTATCAACTTTTTTCAGGCCGGTGACCCAATTCTCAGGTCCAAAAATTCTCATGACCCCAATTAGAGTTGTCAGGCTGTAATGTGAATATTGGTTTGGCACACTTTCCTGTTCTGTTTGCTGGAGTCAGGAAGAACTGGGGAATAATTGCAAAGCTGCACTGCTGATGGGAAAGGGATAATGTACAAGTTATATGTAGATTTTTTTATTGGCTTGGACTCCTCTGTTACATTTTGTTGTTTTTCTTAACTTTTTTCATCATTCATAGTTCTGTGCAGGCAGCGAAACAATTGGAGAAGTTGCATGGTATAGAATAGTATAGTGCAGAAATATCAAGTATTGCATGGTGACATAACAAACTTCATTGTATTTTATGTGTGAGTTTATTTAAAGAGAGAGGAAGATATCTTGTTTTTTACTGAGTCACTAGTTAGCATTTTTAACTTTTAACTCTGAAACACCATATTCATTTCTATCAACTAACTGGAGGACAACCAAACATTTTTGTGCTGCATACAGTTTAAATTTTGCATTTCAGGAACATGAACTCATCTGAATGGATATAAGCTAAATGCCACCTCTGTTACCAAAATGCATTTTGCAATTTCTTTACTGGTTCCTGCAATTACTTTCACATATTTTATCGCCAATTCTCGACTTTCCACCACTTTATTTATTCATGGAGTTTTATTTTTGTTTCTTTGTGCTCCTGCTCCCTATCCTTCTTGTGTAATTATTTCATATTATTTCCTTGGCACCATTGTCCAATGTTTTATTCAAGGAAATAATGACTGTACTCAATAGAGTTCTGATCTATTAATTGGAATAATAATGCATTCTTCAGTATTGTATCACATTGTTTTTTGGATCCCAAGGTGCAATATCTAATTTTTTCTTATACAATACAGTGAATAATTGTCTTGTATGTATTGAACTATCCCCCATCCCATTAAATTTAACTGGATCATAAGATATAATTATATTGTGTCATATCAAATGGTATATTATGCTATTGCATTAACTCTTATTCTATGGTATTGTATGAAATACAATTGCGCTTTGCTAAATTTTGTAATATATCATATCCTGTCATGTATTTCCTAACTTCTTCTGTCGCATCATATTAAACTGTACTGCACTGTATTGAAAATTTAAGTAATGCTTTACATTGTCTTTAATCCAAGCTTAATGGTATTGTATAGTATTTTCTTCTATTTTATCACAGTTTAAGGAAAAAAAATCACACTTGTATACTTCATTATTAATGCTTTAACAAAAAAATGTTGATTTTCTTTGAACTCAGATGTTTTGGTGTTTGGTTTTCCTCTAATTTGAGATCAACACAACACAGACAGAAATGAGGTTTATCAACTTAAACTGACATGAAATCCCCGTCTAACTCCTTTGTTTTTTTTTTTATTTATTTGTTTGTTTGGTTTTCCAAATCAAATATTTATTGATACAAACTCACCAATTTGAACATTAAAAGCACAGCTTGACTTTGAGTTTCTGAGAACAACAAATCAGTTATAATTGATGATCGGACGAGAAAAGACCAAAAACCAGAAAATTAAATGAGAGGAAGAAGAGTTTATGATTAGCTTGTTTGTGGAATCACATTTCTGAGTAAGAAAAAACAGGACAGATTACAATAGCGGCTCCTCTGGTTCTGTTTTATGTCACAGCTTCACTTTCACTCTAAATGTCACTCCTCTGACATTTAGTGACCACACACATTTTAAGTGCATTATATATGCGAACGTCCACGTCCTTAACCTAATTTACTGCTAATTGCGCCTTGGAAAAGGATGATAAATGATATGGCTTGTGTCACATTCCAGCGTGCTGTGCTTGGAGAAACAGAGCAGGGCAGCAGGTATCATTTGCACCTTGTAAAAAGTTCCTGGTAAGCACCCTGGGGACAGGAGATCAGTGGTGACCTTGAGTCCACCGCTGGATAAAGATCTTTTCCATATTCATTCCAATCCGGAACCCATGACTAACCAATCATTAAAAAGCTTATAGATTTGGCATCCCTGAGCCGTCTCCATTTATCATGCAGCTAAAGTGATAATAGCTGCTCCGCTTNTATCCACAGTAATTAAACTCTAAAAATTGAATGTCAGTTATTGTAAATGGAAATTAAAAATACAGTGGCATTATTTTATGCTTGAACCTTTTTTAAATAAAACATTCTTTGCAAATAAAAATAATTTTAAAGCTGTTGAGAAATGTAAAAAACTTTTGTCCCGTAATTTTCACCTTGTCAAATGTCAGGGTGGTGCAACCGTAACATTAGACTTTTATTTTAAAGTGAAGAGAATAAAACAGGAAACAGGAAACTGCATCAGCCAGAGGAGCCCAAATGACATTTGTGACCAAGTGGAAAAGTTTGTAGATTTCTCTGAAATACTGATATAAAAGGTTTTTTCACTTCATTGGTGACTGGAACAATTTCCATGTCAGGTGGTACATTTATTTTTTATAACTGGCAGAAATGGGCCTCTGTACATTCTTTATGTATATGTTACACCAAAAGTTGCTGTTGTGCTGAATAAATGCATGGGTTATGGAGCTACTTAGTTGTCTTTGAGTATCTTCAAGTGTTTTTGCTGTATCTCTAAAAGGGTTGGGGGGTCCACTTTTTTAGGTTTTCAGGATATGGTCGCCCTAATTTCGCTGATTCTACTTCTGTTCCCCATCATATCTCAGTGAAAACACTAAAACACTGTGCTCACATTCCTCGATGTTCCTCGCACATATTTCAAACATTCACAGACTGTGATGTGATTAATTCCTCATCCCCCAGACTCTCGAGGAACCCTGAAACCCTTTGAACAAGTTCAATACAGTCAAGTTGTCAGTTTTTCGAGACGAGAGCAGATTGAGGGTAAAGAGCCTCGGGGGTAATGGGATGAAGTCTGTTGCCACATTGTTGCAACATGCGTGGGATTCCCATGGGAGGGCAGGAAATGGAGTCAGGACGCCGCTCCTTCCTGACATCTCAGGCCCACGTGCCACCGCCTTCACATCTCTCCCTCTGTGTTTGATGTCCAAATTGAGCTCTGCTTCATCGCCTCCATGGCTGCCTCCCCCCTCCGTGCTCCTCCTCCTCTCGTCGCCTCTCAGAGCTCACAGAGGAGCCGAAGAAACTCCTGTTAAACTGATAAATTGGCTTTCTCATACATATATGTGGCTGATTTTGTCCTTCTGTTGAAGTCCTCTTGAAAAGAAATGGATGTTTAAGTTTTTATCACTCCAGTCTGGCATTTTCCATTTTCCCTGCATGTCAGCGTCTGTCTCAGCAACGTTCAGGTTCTTATGCACACCTCAGTGATATTCAAGACACCACAATTATTAACAATTTTTGTTGTTTTTGTCCATTTATGACACTTTCTCTCTTGTATTATTATTTTGTTTAAACACTTTTGGACTATTTTTGCACCAAAACTGACTAATTTCTGAGTTTAATGCCAACTTTCTTACCATATTCATTGACTTTGCACATTTTTTACCACTTTCACTGTTTTCCTGTCACTTTTTCACCATTTTTGCTACTTTCTGAATTTTTTGAAGTTTCCTCCAAAATTGTTCTTGCTAATTACTGTTGCATTTTGGCCATTTTAGTCATTATTCCCTCTTTTTTTGCCACTTTTGGACCATTTTTACTACTTTTTGAGTATTACCAGGTTTTATCCCAATTTAAATGCCAATTTTGTTGCTTATAAGCAATTTTTGTCCCACCTCAAACTAGGTTTTCATCTCTTTTTTCACAATATTTGCCACTTTCTAAATTATTTTAAAGTTTCCTCCAAATTTTTTCTAGATAATTGCTGTTGCTTTTTGGCCATTTTAGTCACTTTTAGCTCTTTTTTTTGCCACTTTTGGACCATTTTTTAAATATCTTTTCACTAGTTTCCATGTTCACTCTCAGTTTTCTTGCTAATTTTTGTTGCTTTTTGGCCATTTTTATCACTTTTGCTCTTTTTGCTACCTTTGGCCCATTTTTGCTACTTATGAGTATTTCCAGGTTTTATCCCAATTCAAATCCCATTTTTTTTTACTTAAGGTGATTTTTTTCCACCTCAAACTTAGTTTTCCGTCACTATTATCAACATTTTTGTTACTTTCTGAATTTTTTAGTTTCCTCTGAATTTTTCTAGCTAATTGCTGTTGCTTTTAGGCCATTTTAGTCACGATCAACTCCTTTTTTTGCCACTTGTACCAATTTTTGATATCGTTTAACTAGTTTTCAAGTTCAATGTCAGTTTCCTTGCTCATTTTTGTTACTTTTTGTCCCTTTTTAATCACTTCTCACTCTTGTTTTGGTACCTTTGGCCCATTTTTGCTACTTTTTTGAGTATTTCCAGGTTTTATCCCAATTCAAGTGTCAATTTTGTTGCTTTTTGGCAAATTTTACCACCTCAAACTTAGTTTTATTGCTATTCTTGGCGGTTTTTGCCTCTTTTTACCACTTGTAAAGGTAGTTTTTAATAGTTTGTCTCTTTCGTTGAGCAGAGTTGAGTAACTAGAGCAGAAAACTGCTGCAAAAACGATATCTGATATTTTGACACATTTCAGGTTCTAGAAATAGTGCACTGTCTGTGATGAGAATTTTACAACAGGACGTATTTAAATTTAATCTAATTTGCAATTAATGGCCCAGCCCTTCCAGTTAACATGCCGCATACAGCACATTGTCCTGGTTTCTAAGAGGCAAGGCTTTGACCTCTTCTCTATTATTGGGCAAGTTCATACGAAACATGGGTTATCTTAAACTTTTCATAGGTTAAAATAACACTTTAAGGTCAAAACTCTTGATCTTAATAAAAGTTTGTAGAAAATGAGCCCATTCACATTCAGATACATTAGCTGCAGCTTCTCTTCTTCAGTGGTCTCTTGTGTTTCAATCTTTAACCCTCAATCCTCAACACTTTCAGAACTAAATGAGACACAGTACAGTGCCAATATCACTGAGAGGTATCTGCCTCAAAGTCAAGAAAACCCATGAGAGTTCACGTTTTACTGCTGTGAAAGTTGAGTTAAAAGTTCTTTACATTCATCCTGTTGAATTTTCTCTCACATGTTTGTTTCTAGTGGGTTGAAAACCTAGCGCTCTGAAAACGCAAAATCACAATACAAATATAACTCTTGGCTGCTTCCTGGACATGTGAAATGCTTGCAGCTAAATCTGACAGGCTGTTGCAAAAATCAAAGCTTGGAAATTTCAACAACTTTGGGAACACGTGCAGTCTCCATAGTTACAGTACCTGCCGTGTAAGTAGCCAACTTTAAATCCAATGAGTGTGTGTTTGAGCATTTGTGCAAAACTAATCCAACACCAGCAACTAAAAAGAACTATTTATGAAATTGTAAATCAATCCTTAAAAGTTATTTTCTTTTTAAATTCAACAACTCAGTAAACGTGTAATTACACATTTACTCATCATCCCCTGAAAGGCTGTGCTATTTTGACATTACTCCAAAATATGTGGCTTGAAGTGTCTTTAATTTGTAGCAGACAAATAAACCTTTTTGAGTTTTTCACTGGAACGATCCAAAATAAACTGACAGAAACGTCTCTTGCTTTCATTTTCTGATGCTCAGATTGAAAGCTGTGTTTGCCGAGGATGAGACGGGCAGAATTCAAAGCAGCACAAGCCATGACATGCCTCTCAGCCCTGTCGACCTCCCGCTGCCTAAGTAGTCACAGTTTTTGCTTCAAAGTTCGCCTCATTGGTCAGATGAGTTTCCACACATTTCACTCTGGAATGAGAGCAGCAGAGAAATGGAGCTACCGCTGTTTCTGACATATTACCCCGTTCATCTGTGGCCATTTCATTACCTCTTTGCAATTATGAATACACACAAGTCAAAACTGCTTTAAAATTGAACAGAAGGATAATTAAAGGCGTCTTAGTTTTTCTCAAATAGCCGCATCAGGCCGAGCAGAGCGAGAGCAGGACTTCATTTCTGCTGCCTCTCTCACCACGGCTCACTTAACCCCCCCGGCTGACCCTCTTTGCGGTGTGCCGCTCCAGTGCTCGGCTTCAGTGCGTGTGTTTGGTGTGGCTGTCGCTCCGCTGTGGCACACGCTGGGTACGGGAACAGGAAGGAGCTGCGAGGATCGGGGGAGGTGCTGGTGAGAGCGTCGGGGTTACGGGGGTGGTTGGAACAGATTGGTTGATATCACACTCTCACCTCCAGGGGATAAAGGAGCGGGCAGGCCTGGTGCGCTTGTGTGCATTTGTGTGTGCGTGTGTGTTTGACAGCAGGGGATGGTGGGTGAGTAAGGGATTGTGGGAAATACAAAATCCTCACATTGCTGAGTTTGGACGCCGTGACCCCTCACCGACCCCCATTTCCTGTCTCAATTGCCTCAGCGTGAGCCGGGCTCCATTTCACAGCACCGCCGTTTCTTCTGTCGTCCATAATCATGAGGACACATGTGGGAGCCCGGTCTGTGGACGTCTCCATCATCATGGGTAAATAATGACATGGGGTCATTGTGTGATCATGCGTCGTCGCGTTGTGATCTCTAATGAGGAAGATTCGCATTTTAATGACTTTAACTATTAACATCCAGAAGATAGAACTGGCCAACCATGAATTAAAACATTCAATTTAGATTACAACACAATTACAATAACCCTCTGCTTCGTGTAATCCTCCAGAACTTTATCTTTGAACCACATGTCAGCATGGATGATGTCTCGCTGCAGCATCATGGTGCATGTGCGTGTCAGCCTTTGTGTACATCCCTTTGTTCAAGTCATGCAATACCATCTTTTGCGGACGGCCGTGATAGACGGCGTTAGGAAAAAGTTCCTTCTTGTTCCCTTTTATGTGAACACAGCCATTAAAAATCAACCGTCACCGACCAAATCAGGGTGGACGTGTGTAAGGAAACCGTTTCTCTTAAAGGGAACTCTCCCACTTCAAAGCCGTGCTCCGACATCGATCATCACACACGACCTGGAGGCAACAGCTGCTTTCTATATCCCTNTAACCTAATTTACTGCTAATTGCGCCTTGGAAAAGGATGATAAATGATATGGCTTGTGTCACATTCCAGCGTGCTGTGCTTGGAGAAACAGAGCAGGGCAGCAGGTATCATTTGCACCTTGTAAAAAGTTCCTGGTAAGCACCCTGGGGACAGGAGATCAGTGGTGACCTTGAGTCCACCGCTGGATAAAGATCTTTTCCATATTCATTCCAATCCGGAACCCATGACTAACCAATCATTAAAAAGCTTATAGATTTGGCATCCCTGAGCCGTCTCCATTTATCATGCAGCTAAAGTGATAATAGCTGCTCCGCTTGCAAGCAACTCTCCCAAAGAGGAAACACAATTACAGGAGTGCAACTTGCAATTGTCACCTTTCATGACTCTGCTAATTGTTTCCATGTATTTCCAGTGTTACTGCACGAGGGTGCTTGCTCTCACAATTAATGAAAATGATCCGACGTGTCAGAAACATTACAGCATGTGTTAGCTTTGTGGAATAAAATACAGAAACGGTTTTGAATTAGAAGCTGAAATCATCAAAAGGTCAAAACCCCAACTCAGTTATCTGAAAACATGACTCATAAAATGCCCCCCAGACCTTCCTACGACCATAATGTTGTCTTATATTAATATTCACTGTTAGATGCATGTGGGTCAATGACGTGACGTCCCTTTTTTGTGTCTGAGTGCAATATTTCATCACATGTATTTCTTTATTCTATGAAACCTGTGTTATTTGAACACATCTTTAAACTATTAAAATATAACATGTTTTTTTGTGTTTTGGTTCCTCAAACCCCCAAAATGTCAGGTGGTGCAACCGTCCTGACAAGTATCCACAGTAATTAAACTCTAAAAATTGAATGTCAGTTATTGTAAATGGAAATTAAAAATACAGTGGCATTATTTTATGCTTGAACCTTTTTAAATAAAACATTCTTTGCAAATAAAAAGAATTTTAAAGCTGTTGAGAAATGTAAAAAACTTTTGTCCCGTAATTTTCACCTTGTCAAATGTCAGGGTGGTGCAACCGTAACATTAGACTTTTATTTTAAAGTGAAGAGAATAAAACAGGAAACAGGAAACTGCATCAGCCAGAGGAGTCCAAAAGTTTGTAGATTTCTCTGAAATACTGATAAAAAAGGTTTTTTCACTTCATTGGGGACTGGAACAATTCCCATGTCAGGTGGTACATTTATTTTTTATAACTGGCAGAAATGGGCCTCGGTACATTATTTATGTATATGTTACACCAAAAGTTGCTGTTGTGCTAAATAAATGCATGGGTTATGGAGCTACTTAGTTGTCTTTGAGTATCTTCAGGTGTTTTTGCTGTATCTCTAAAAGGGTTGGGGGTCCACTTTTTTAGGTTTTCAGAATACGGTCGCCCTAATTTTGCTGATTCTACTTCTGTTCCCCATCATATCTCAGTGAAAACACTAAAACACTGCGCTCACATTCCTCGATGTTCCTCGCACATATTTCAAACATTCACAGACTGTGATGTGATTAATTCCTCATCCCCCAGACTCTCGAGGAACCCTGAAACCCTTTGAACAAGTTCAATACAGTCAAGTTGTCAGTTTTTCGAGACGAGAGCAGATTGAGGGTAAAGAGCCTCGGGGGTAATGGGATGAAGTCTGTTGCCACATTGTTGCAACATGCGTGGGATTCCCATGGGAGGGCAGGAAATGGAGTCAGGACGCCGCTCCTTCCTGACATCTCAGGCCCACGTGCCACCGCCTTCACATCTCTCCCTCTGTGTTTGATGTCCAAATTGAGCTCTGCTTCATCGCCTCCATGGCTGCCTCCCCCCTCCGTGCTCCTCCTCCTCTCGTCGCCTCTCAGAGCTCACAGAGGAGCCGGAGAAACTCCTGTTAAACTGATAAATTGGCTTTCTCATACATATATGTGGCTGATTTTGTCCTTCTGTTGAAGTCCTCTTGAAAAGAAATGGATGTTTAAGTTTTTATCACTCCAGTCTGGCATTTTCCATTTTCCCTGCATGTCAGCGTCTGTCTCAGCAACGTTCAGGTTCTTGTGCACACCCCAGTGATATTCAAGACACCACAATTATTAACAATTTTTGTTGTTTTTGTCCATTTATGACACTTTCTCTCTTGTATTATTATTTTTTTAAACACTTTTGGACTACTTTTGCACCAAAACTGACTAATTTCTGAGTTTAATGCCAACTTTCTTACCATATTCATTGACTTTGCACATTTTTACCACTTTCACTGTTTTCCTGTCACTTTTTCACAATTTTTGCTACTTCCTGAATTTTTTGAAGTTTCCTCCAAAATTGTTCTTGCTAATTACTGTTGCATTTTGGCCATTTTAGTCATTATTCGCTCTTTTTTTTGCCACTTTTGGACCATTTTTACTACTTTTTGAGTATTACCAGGTTTTATCCCAATTTAAATGCCAATTTTGTTGCTTATAAGCAATTTTTGCCCCACCTCAAACTAGGTTTTCATCTCTTTTTTCACAATATTTGCCACTTTCTAAATTTTTTAAAGTTTCCTCCAAATTTTTTCTAGATAATTGCTGTTGCTTTTTGGCCGTTTTAGTCACTTTTAGCTCTTTTTTTTTGCCTCTTTTGGACCAATTTTTAAATATCTTTTCACTAGTTTCCACGTTCACTCTCAGTTTTCTTGCTAATTTTTGTTGCTTTTTGGCCATTTTTATCACTTTTGCTCTTTTTGCTACCTTTTGCCCATTTTTGCTACTTATGAGTATTTCCAGGTTTTATCCCAATTCAAATTCCAATTTTTTTTACTTTAGGTGATTTTTTTCCACGTCAAACTAAGCTTTCCATCACTCTTTTCAACATTTTTGTAACTTTCTGAATTTTTTAAAGTTTCCTCTAAGTTTATTCAAGCTAATTGCTGTTGCTTTTAGGCCATTTTAATCACGATCAACTCCTTTTTTTTGCCACTTGTACCAATTTTTGATATCTTTTAACTAGTTTCCAAGTTCAATGTCAGTTTCCTTGCTCATTTTTGTTACTTTTTGTCCATTTTTAATCACTTTTCACTTTTGTTTTGGTACCTTTGGCCCAGTTTTGCTACTTTTTTGAGTATTTCCAGGTTTTATCCCAAATTAAGTGTCAATTTTGTTGCTTTTTGGCAAATTTTACTACCTCAAACTTAGTTTTATTGCTATTCTTGGCGGTTTTTGCCTCTTTTTACCACTTGTAAAGGTAGTTTTTAATAGTTTGTCTCTTTCGTTGAGCAGAGTTGAGTAACTAGAGCAGAAAACTGCTGCAAAAACGATATCTGATATTTTGACACATTTCAGGTTCTAGAAATAGTGCACTGTCTGTGATGAGAATTTTACAACAGGATGTATTTAAATTTAATCTAATTTGCAATTAATGGCCCAGCCCTTCTTGTTAACATGCCGCATACAGCACATTGTCCTGGTTTCTAAGGGGCAAGGCTTTGACCTCTTCTCTATTATTGGGCAAGTTCATACGAAACATGGGTTATCTTAAACTTTTCATAGGTTAAAATAACACTTTAAGGTCAAAACTCTTGATCTTAATAAAAGTTTGTAGAAAATGAGCCCATTCACATTCAGATACATTAGCTGCAGCTTCTCTTCTTCAGTGGTCTCTTGTGTTTCAATCTTTAACCCTCAATCCTCAACACTTTCAGAACTAAATGAGACACAGTACAGTGCCAATATCACTGAGAGGTATCTGCCTCAAAGTCAAGAAAACCCATGAGAGTTCACGTTTTACTGCTGTGAAAGTTGACTTAAAAGTTCTTTACATTCATCCTGTTGAATTTTCTCTCACATGTTTGTTTCTAGTGGGTTGAAAACCTAGCGCTCTGAAAACGCAAAATCACATATACAAATATAACTCTTGGCTGCTTCCTGGACATGTGAAATGCTTGCAGCTAAATCTGACAGGCTGTTGCAAAAATCAAAGCTTGGAAATTTCAACAACTTTGGGAACACGTGCAGTCTCCATAGTTACAGTACCTGCCGTGTAAGTAGCCAACTTTAAATCCAATGAGTGTGTGTTTGAGCATTTGTGCAAAACTAATCCAACACCAGCAACTAAAAAGAACTATTTATGAAATTGTAAATCAATCCCTAAAAGTTATTTTCTTTTTAAATTCAACAACTCAGTAAACGTGTAATTACACATTTACTCATCATCCCCTGAAAGGCTGTGCTATTTTGACATTACTCCAAAATATGTGGCTTGAAGTGTCTTTAATTTGTAGCAGACAAATAAACCTTTTTGAGTTTTTCACTAGAACGATCCAAATAAACTGACAGAAACGTCTCTTGCTTTCATTTTCTGATGCTCAGATTGAAAGCTGTGTTTGCCAAGGATGAGACGGGCAGAATTCAAAGCAGCACAAGCCATGACATGCCTCTCAGCCCTGTCGACCTCCCGCTGCCTAAGTAGTCACAGTTTTTGCTTCAAAGTTCGCCTCATTGGTCAGATGAGTTTCCACACATTTCACTCTGGAATGAGAGCAGCAGAGAAATGGAGCTACCGCTGTTTCTGACATATTACCCCGTTCATCTGTGGCCATTTCATTACCTCTTTGCAATTATGAATACACACAAGTCAAAACTGCTTTCAAATTGAACAGAAGGATAATTAAAGGCGTCTTAGTTTTTCTCAAATAGCCGCATCAGGCCGAGCAGAGCGAGAGCAGGACTTCATTTCTGCTGCCTCTCTCACCACGGCTCACTTAACCCCCCCGGCTGACCCTCTTTGCGGTGTGCCGCTCCAGTGCTCGGCTTCAGTGCGTGTGTTTGGTGTGGCTGTCGCTCCGCTGTGGCACACGCTGGGTACGGGAACAGGAAGGAGCTGCGAGGATCGGGGGAGGTGCTGGTGAGAGCGTTGGGGTTACGGGGGTGGTTGGAACAGATTGGTTGATATCACACTCTCACCTCCAGGGGATAAAGGAGCGGGCAGGCCTGGTGCGCTTGTGTGCATTTGTGTGTGCGTGTGTGTTTGACAGCAGGGGATGGTGGGTGAGTAAGGGATTGTGGGAAATACAAAATCCTCACATTGCTGAGTTTGGACGCCGTGACCCCTCACCGACCCCCATTTCCTGTCTCAATTGCCTCAGCGTGAGCCGGGCTCCATTTCACAGCACCGCCGTTTCTTCTGTCGTCCACAATCATGAGGACACATGTGGGAGCCCGGTCTGTGGACGTCTCCGTCATCATGGGTAAATAATGACATGGGGTCATTGTGTGATCATGCGTCGTCGCGTTGTGATCTCTAATGAGGAAGATTCGCATTTTAATGACTTTAACTATTAACATCCAGAAGATAGAACTGGCCAACCATGAATTAAAACATTCAATTTAGATTACAACACAATTACAATAACCCTCTGCTTCGTGTAATCCTCCAGAACTTTATCTTTGAGCCACATGTCAGCATGGATGATGTCTCGCTGCAGCATCATGGTGCATGTGCGTGTCAGCCTTTGTGTACATCCCTTTGTTCAAGTCATGCAATACCATCTTTTGCGGACGGCCGTGATAGACGGCGTTAGGAAAAAGTTCCTTCTTGTTCCCTTTTATGTGAACACAGCCATTAAAAATCAACCGTCACCGACCAAATCAGGGTGGACGTGTGTAAGGAAACCGTTTCTCTTAAAGGGAACTCTCCCACTTCAAAGCCGTGCTCCGACATCGATCATCACACACGACCTGGAGGCAACAGCTGCTTTCTATATCCCTTTGTTCCTGTTGGCTTACATATTTTCCCATGTTGGTGACAAAGGATGCGCACTGGTGTTAAATGATCTCTGGTTTTCGTGACACGAATGATGGTCTCTCTTTGCGTTTGAAGACACTGACCTTTACTGCTTGGTAATGGATACGGTGCCCCGGTGCCTGCAATGATTTATGCCTGTGATGTCATTTCTCAGGGTATTTCTGAGTATCACTGAGATCTTTGCAACCACACAAGGTAGAATAATAATAATAATAATAATAATAATAATAATAATAATAATAATAATAATAGGCTTTCAAACAAACAAACAATACAATAAAGTAAAATACCCTCATTCAAAGTAGGTGAAAACACATTTTATTCACAGGAATTCTCATTCACAGTTCTGAACAACATCAATTTACGGATTTTCCCCAAATGACTGCGATAAAACACCTTTAACAAAGTGCCACTGCAAAGAGAAAAACACTATTCCATGACAGACTTTAACTTCATTGTTGCCATTCAACACCTTCAGTAAACGTAAAATACCAGCTTTAAAAAACAGTCAAATCACGAGTAGCAAATACTGCTAAATAAAACTGAAATATGAATGTGTAATATCCAAATTTAACTGAAAGGATATGTAAGAAATTCAGAATAGACACATCTGGGGTTTTTCGCTGTTTCAATTAAAGGGACTGTGAGGACTTTTTAAGCCACCTTAAAAAAGTCTCATATAACAATATTTGCCAAATCATAACCCACAACTTAAAAGAGGTTATCAGTGCTTAAAGAGGTTATTTCTAACTGTTAATTCCTAGCTTCCCAATCAGGAAGCTAGGAAGTCGGGTTGGAACAAATTGATTTACAGCACACTGAAGTCTCTATGACAACACCACACCAACTGATGGAGTTTAGCAATAAGAAAAGAGATCTGTGTTTTTCTCTGCTAAAAGTTATATCTCAGATTTATTTAATAGTAATAGCAGTAACAGGAGCTGAACTGTATGACAGTAAAGGGACAGAAGAGTGGAAAAAAGCTAAAGAGGAGAGTGATAGAGCACAAGCTAAAGGCTAAAATATGAGCTAAAAGCTAAACCAGGAGTTAAGATGTTTGTGCTAATGTTGATTCCTGTCCACATGCAGCAGTTATTCTGCAGTGATCTGTTCAAACCTGAGAGTCTATCAATAAAATGAAGAGCCAGGTTACGTTTGCTCTGCTTGGTGTGGTTGGAGTTGGTAGATGAGCACTGGTAGGACACAACCAGGATTCACTAATGATATGCATTACAGACATGTCTCAGAGCACCAAGCTGTGAGTAATGCTAAAAGTAGCCGGTACTTAAGTATGCAAAAAACTTACAAAGTTTGCTTGTTGTCACATTTCAAACAACAGCACCACTTCAAGCATTTGCTCCTCACAGCCACTTTAAACTGAGGTGGGAAGCTTGATTTTGAATCAAGTAACTCTGTACAACATAGGGTTTGTCTGGGTTGTGCCATGGTGCCAAGGCAACCGATATATCCCATGGGGCATAGCTACTTTCTGTTACTGCATTCCCTCCTTACTCACAGTTACAATAACAATTGTCTGTAACTTTGTGTTTTTGTAACTCAAGAGCTGTAGCTTTGCTAAACAGCTGCGAGGGGATAGAGTGTGCGGGAAATTAGGAAACAAAGTGACCAGAAGAAAGTGTTTCCTAGGAGGGGAGCGGAAAATACAAGTTGTTACTGTTTTCTTTCCTAGACGCAAAAATACAGTCAAATATTGTTCTAAACATAACATTTAAACATAAGAGGATTTTAGGAAATAAACACAATTAGTTATTAATGACTTAATACCTATAAACAAACCAGGCTGCTAATTTACATGTCGTGTCTGCTATCTCACAGTTTTATATTTTACTTCAAAAGACAAAAACAGGAGAAACTATGTTGGAAAATTTAAAGTTATCAACCGTAAAATTAGGATTCTGAAGGCCAGCAGTGGTCAGTATTCTTAACAGACTGAGCTAAAAGCATTCAGACGACTCCATTCACACAGAAATGAAAGAGTAAATCTGAAATGCTCTATGTTATTTGCATTTTTGGCAAGGACACAGGGGATTACTTGTTCTGAGGTGGAAATAACTCTGTAATCCTGCTCTGAGCTCTTCAGAGTCCAAGCAGGTAGAGCGAGTGGGAGCTTTGGGAGCGTCCAGACACCGTGCAGTTCTCACACCTGGCAGAGTAATCCTCAACTCATTAGTGCTGACCAACAATGCATCAACTCTCCACAGGTATTTATGCTTCATTTGTGTTATGGCGCGGTGAAATCTATTAGTCTTGCATGTTAAAACAAATACATCTCGTAAAGTAGCAAAGAGTCGATGCTCTCTGGAAGACGTGTGAGTTTGACGCTGTGAAACATCAAACCGGAGAGTACGCCTCGCTGCATGACCATTAGAGATAGTGGATAACATCCAATCTGTGCAAATTACACCAGGCCTTGATCATGAACTGTTCCTGCAGACAACTATTTCTTCTTCAGTTTGTTCAACTCCGGCCTCTTTTGTCACCAGCTGTGACAAGAAGCTGCATCGCAACCTCTTTGCCACTTTTAAGACATTTCTATTCTGCATTCAGGTGGTGTCGGAGTAATGGGAAAAATGAGTTTCCAACTAAAAATAGTTCACACCAAGGTTCCTTTTTGTCGGGGCATGAAGTCGTTTCTCTAGAGTGAGTATTTTGAGAGCCAAATATGTAATTTAACAAAAAAAAAAAAAAAAGAAACGTTGAAGAGTCTGAAAAGTTATGGGTGGAGTTGAGAGGCTTGGACTTCTTTGGTTCATTTATGATAACCTATGGAGACTCTGCCTTTACCAGCAACTTCCTGTTTGGAAAAAGTGAAGCCGATCCAAAGCTAAATACCTCCGAGTCGAGTCAAATCTTGGAAATATGGCCTCGAGATCAAGACCAGTTTTGACAGTCACAACACTAATAGGGGGCGTGGTTACCTTGACTGACTCAAGCATTTAAAAGTGGGTCTCAGTTGGTGTTTCCAATGTGGCGACTGTCAACTTTGAGACTCCAAATGCCTTTTTACAAACCAGCCACTAACCCTGTAGTCATGTTTTATGCGATCTAAAACTGCTGTCTGCTAAAATTAACTTTTTGACAATCGACGAGTTCCCGTGCTTCCCACTCCATACGGAAGTCTCTCTTCACTCATGTTGGACTGTGAAACCTTAGATCTGGTTAATCAAATATTTAGTCTTTTCACCCTCTTAGTCAAGCTAAATAAGATCGATTTTTGTTTTTGTCTTATTTGGAAAGTCACAGGCTCTTTTTGATGGTTCCCAGGCACCACTTCCTGTCCCGCTCGATCTCTTTATGCATCACAGCAGCGTCGTCCAGCAGTATCACTTGCCGGATGCAGTGTGAGTTGACACGTTGACTTGAATGAATCCTATTTGATTTTTTTGTGACGCAGCAGAGATGTAACGCAGATGGATGCAGTGTATTTTAGCCGTCAAAGTTTCGACAGGAGAACAACTCCACCGTGGTGAAACGTGGCGCCATTAGAGATGCACGTGGTTGAATGTATGCTCTAAGTCTGCAAACACACAGGAAACACATCTTCAGTTTGCACTCTACCTCTTACACTTTGTGTGTTTGTGTGTTCAACTGTTCGTGCTTCCTTCCCTCCTCGATTCCATTAGTGAGATCTTTAGGAGGTGAAAAATATTTCCTCTCTCTCCCTCAATCAGTCACAGAGTCGGTTAGAATCAAAAATGTAAAGACAGCAGCCTCTTTTCTATTCCAGTTGCACTCCACAGTCCCTCTAAATCACCCCTAATGGGCTGGTAGAGGGAGCACACTCTGTATCACTGTATCAATCATTCACTCTGTTTTCCTCCTCCTGGAACCATCCGCAGGATCACTTTGGTGCTTTAATGAGCCATTACAATTCCTATCAGACAATCTCTGTGCCATGTGCGTGCGCACACGTGCACACGTTTGTTTGTCCAGCGGTGCATGCTCTAACTGTTGTGGACTTGCTCATGCTGATGTGAGATTGTCTCTGCAGAGTTTTTGAGATAGCAGTGATCTTGATTTCTCACCCCTCTGTCTCTGCTAGTGTGTTTCTCTCATGCTGAGTGTGACGACTTGTGTGTATGTGTGTGTGTGTGTATGGCAGACAGTGGGCACGGGTTATAATTGCATTGCACTGCCATCCCACTCGGTCTCTACACCCATCTGTCTCTTTAATATCCAGCTAAGCACTCTTGACCTTGAAGCATCCATGACAGCAGAGAACCGCCGCCGTCCGCGTCCACACCAACACATCCATGGCTGACTTCTCCCGGAGACCGCTGGAATGATCGAGAGGTGGGGGGATGATGGAAAGACAGCGAAAAAGAAAACGGGGAGTAGAAAAACAAGGTGCAAAATGTTGTTTCGGGAGACAAAAGGTGAACAAGAGAACATGATGGATAGATCTGGCCCCAGAAAGAAAGATCATACACAGGAAAGCAGAGTGGATCGGACAAAGAGATGCCTCCAAGGTCACCGGTGAATTCATTCAATTTGGAGCTGCCTTGAGTTTCACAAAAGGTCGCCCACATGGACTTCTTTAGAAAATGTTATTTTAACAGAAAACATGCAGGATTAGCTGGGAGACACAGAGAGATAAGACATGTTATTTGCCTTCTGGCATTCCCTTTATGCTCCTCATAAGGCTGCTTCGTTCTTCAAGCTGTGCCTTTGGGCTGTTATAATGAATATTTGAGCTAACTCTTTTTACTGGGTAATATCGCAGAGTGTGCCTTAAAGGTACAGCACGCAATTAGATCTTCAATCTAACCTAAACTTATTTGGTTAGAAATCTGAACACAGTGTTTTACCTTCATCCTCTGAGGCTTTGAGTGAATCTTCAAGTGCTTTTTTCTGCATTCACTGGCTTTTTTTACTCTCACTTCCTCCTGTTACCATGTTACCCATACTGACATACTTTCAACATGCTGCAGTTATTGGTTACATTTATCTTTTCTTGCATTTAAAATAATTATTTTTTTGATGATGCATTGCACAGATCACCTTTTGACATCTCCCATATTCATTTGTGACCTTCTATTTGTAGGTTGTGTTGACCATACTTTCATTAAACTGTTATACTTTCCTTCAATCTGTTGCACCTAACAATCATTTGCTCTACTGTCCTTGAACAAGTTGTTACCTTGTACTTTTCAATACTTTATTTTATTGTACTTTCATATTTTATAAAAATCTAAAAGATATAAGCATACATTGCTTTGTTATATTTATACTTTGTAGTTTTCTTTTATCTATACCGTTGGAAAAGAGGAATGGGTTTCAAATTTTTTTGTTTTGTTTTCTATATGTCCTAGTATGTATAGAAAATTGCAATAAAAACCTTTTAATTTTGAAATGGGTCGTTAAGACAAGGCAGAAATACCCTAAAGAATTACCTCAAATATCATATATTGATTATAACTTCATAATCTAAGTGGTCCAATAATATAGTCACCAAGAAACAAGCTGCTTTACCAACGAACAATTCTTACATCCCACCTTAAAGTGGCCCGTGATCCATATTAAATACTGTAAAACACCTTTAACCTGACGGAAAGTGGTGTATTAATATTAAGATGTAAAAAGTTTAGATATAAAAAACAACTAATATTAAATGAATAAACACAAGAAAAATACAGTTTGGTCCACTCCACCTCTTTGTCTGTTGTTAAATTGGCTGAAAGTTGGCAGAACCAATGGCGCCCAACAACCATAACCTTGGAATTTCTTTGTTAAGCTTTTGTTCAGTTTCCTTTTCTGACAGGAAACCAAAAAAATAGCTTTTAAGACCATAAATGACCTTGGACACCGTCAGGTAAGAAGTAGCTTTGTTGTTGTTGTTGTAAGTGGTGATGCCCCCTTGTGGCAAGTAGCAGTAACACAAGTTAAAATACCTTTAAATTTGCTTTATTTTTGAAAACCAGCTTGGTACATATTTTATAAAACAGTTTCTTGTAGATGCATGTCAGTAACTGAGTCTTTGAAACTATCATGAAACATAGCAAAAGCATTCACTTACACCTTTAACCTCTGAGGTTGTAGATAAGGAAAAAAAAAACAGAGACATGAACATTTTCTTAACCTGTCAGTTCAAGGTTTTCTGAAGGCCTCGCCGAACAATAAATCCTCCAGCCGAGGATGTCGACTCACAAAACCTTAATTCAGGTCATTTCAGGGAGCGATGACAAGCCTGACATTCTTTTAAAGGAAAGGCCAACCTGACCAGACAGCGCTGTCCGTCCTTTAAGCTAGCTCTGCTTCTATCAGCACAACAGGAACTACATACTTAGTGTCCTCTTATCAACTCAATGTCATACATAAAGGATAAGGATAATTCTGGGCCAATCTGGCATTTCAGGTGTACTATAGTGGGATGACTTATTAAGAAAATGTTAACTCCCTGCAGCATGGTTATCTTTATTGAGAAACAAAGGATTAGTAACATGATTGATGGGCCTTGTCTCCAAGGGATTATGCTGTAGAGCACCACTAATTGCTCTCTCTTGCTCCCTCCTCCTCTATTTATCTCCCTCTTCCTGTCTCACTCCATCCACATCCACGCCCGTGGCCAATGCAATACACTTTTAGCTATCACCTTTGCCATCGCAGCTCGCGGTGCAGCGGGGTTGCGGGTGTCACTGACAAGGCTGCGGGCTCCTGGGTAAGCACTAAAAAGACTGAACTGTCCTCAAAGTTATAGCCAGGGGACTTCATTTTGCATTCAGGCTCAAGTGGTTTGTTGAACACATGCCAGGCCGGAGCCAGAAGGACGGGGGGGGGGGGGGGGGCAGGGGAGAGTCCTAACCCTGTATGGGTACGGTAACGCAGCGTGTAATGGACTACTGTACAACTGGAAATAATGTGCTGAGTCATTTAGGAAAGCTATTAAGCTGCCTGGGTGACTTTGAAATTCACTAAGCCAGTTCACCCTCTGCATTTATTCAGGAATAGGGCAGCTTCAGCCCCCAGCTTCACGAGATTCTCCCCCTCCTCATCCCCTCTTCTCTTCTCCTCTTTGACATCTTTCTAACTAAATGCTGGAGAGAAACTTAATTACAAATAACTAGGGGAGAGAAAGCTTATCATTAAGCGGAGGCATAGGAAAATAGTATGGCTTCTGCCAGCGAAGCCTTGTGAAATACAGTACGGCTGCTGCGTGTTTCCCCGCACACTTAATTGAGCATGTGTTGTATTAACCTTGAAAGCATTGTGGGGCTTCTATTTTCAATTAATCTTCTAAAGGAGAAGCAGACAAATTAAAATGGGATGCAAACACAATGTTGCTGTCACAGAGTATTTCTTCAGCAACAATGGGCGACTTGTTTTTCTTACTAAGCATCCTAATAGGTTGCTGACCGCTTAGATCACTGCAGGCCTGTAAGACGGTAAAATACAGCACGGCAGCCTCACAGGCTGAGCGAGCACTTATTAAAATGGGTGAAATTACAACACACCTTCCTCTTAGCCATGTGCGCCCTTGTCATTTATCATTTAGCCGAACCCAATCAGACTTTACAGCACTGATGCACAGGAGGCAGAGGGTGCAGGGAATAAAAGAACAGTACGCTGCGGACGTGTAATGTTCCAGTACATGCAGCAGGAAAGCTGCAATCAAAAAGCATTTTTCATGACCTGCTGGAACCTGAAGTATAAATGACGTCCAACCCCAGGCGAAGCTGTAGGGGAGGTTCGAGAAGGGTTTTTAAAATTAAACCTTCCTTTTTTTCCTCTCTCAAAGTTGTGTCTCTAAATGTTTTGCATAACAATCGGAGTGGCGAATGCGTTTCACTTTGTGCCCCACAACCACGCACAACTTCTGGGTTTGGAACTTCTGGGTCACCAAAGGGAGCAACAGACGCCATAAAATGTAAATGTCTCCTTCCACGTTGTCATGTTGCTTAATAATAGATGCAGTGCTTTACATTTCCTTCTTTTGGAATCACTTCAGGTAGAAAAAAGGCTCCTGTCAAAACTTAGTGAGAGGTTCAGAGGAGAAATATTCACAAAGCCTGGCACACAAAGGTTGATGTGAAAGAGGGGGAGAAAAGGGCACTGGAGTTAGACATCAGGAGTGATTCAACACAAAGGTGCATGCAGGAACATATCATCAAAAACAGGAGCATGTGTGTTTGTGTGTGTGTGTGTGTGAGGGGGCTGCTGAAGAGCTGATAGCCGCGGGTTATCTGAAGTTTACAGGCTCCAAAATTCATGCCTGGTTTTTGAATATTCTTTCTCCGGCTTATTAAACTTTACATTTTTACACCCTTATCCTCGTTTTCAGTTTTAACCAATCAATGCCTATTCTTTAAAGTGAAATGTGTTGATGACAAAGATTGGTTCCTCAAATATACGTGTGAGTGGGTCACCTGTAGAACGGCTGATTATAATCTCTGATTGAAGTTACTTTTCCGAAGCTCTGGTGGTCATAGTAATTACAGGGAAAGAACTTAATGAAAGAATTTATTCAAATGCAGAGATTTCATTTACATTTTATACTTCTATGCACATGGCATGATCAGAAAACACATTGTTGATTGTTAATCACAGAAAAAAAGTTAAGAGAGTTACATGTTTATGATGCCTGCCTCAAGTGGACACTCATGGAACTGCAGTTTCGGGCGATGCATTGAGCGAAATGCAAAAAACTCACTTTGTGCAGTTTGCTTTAACTCAAGTAACCTGAGCTTTTGTCTGATATGCATTTTTTAATTTTCCGAATGTATTTAGGATTAGAAAGACTTTCCCAGACTTTTCCCAAGCAGTTGGGTCATTATTTCCTCTGCAAAGTGAAGTTATGCACCTCTATAGGTTAAGAAAAACCGTGACTATAAGCTGATATTACACATTTATGTTGTCAGGCAGTGTTTAAAAAGAAAGAAAACAGAAACAGATTTTCTCTACTTTTATTCTTTTTGAAAATAATAAAAAACAAACAAACAAAAAAACAACAACAAGGAATTAGTTTATATAACACATTTCCTGTATCTTCAAACTTAAGGAACAGAAACAATATTAGTGGTGGTGCTACATTCAAAGAATTTAGAAATGTGATTTTTTGAAGGTTTTTACTCACTGTGGCCTCATTTTCCCTGAGGCCTAAAGTCCTATATCTCCAAAGTATTTTTATGTCCAATACTCAGGGCTTGGAGTGGAATTATTTGTTATCTACAGAATTCCAGGAAAGCAAATGGTTACTTTTCTGTAAATTTTCAAAGAGAACATGAGAGTCAAGTTGATGTCGATGAAGTTCTCTGGTCTTCTCTGCTCTGTCATGCAAGTTTTTTACATCAGCTGTGGAACATTATTCAATACAAGTATTTTAATCACTTTAGAATCAGTCGATCATGTCAGCTCTTCCAGTTTTGGTTGGACAAATGTTTTTTTTGAATGCCAATCATTTAAAATAAGTGGTTTTTTATGATACGACTGACAAGTTTGGAATCTCAAGGGTGAATCTTGTTTTTGAACAGGAAGTAGTTTACCAAAAACGATTATGTCTTAATGTGGGATCATTTGGTTTTAGTTTTGTTTGACACCACAGAGCACGATGCCCCATGTGAGGACGCAGCGCCTCAGGAGGTTTTAACCCCGAGACACATTTGCAAAATGCAGCAGAGCAGTTTTACCGCCAAAGCCATGCCAATGTGCTTGCCATAAATAGTGTAATTACTGACAAAGATACTGGAGAGGGGACCCAGATGCACAAAAAAAAATCAGTCATAACAAGATCACATAACTAAGAAAACTGAAAATCACAGCATAAAACTCGGAAATATGAAATAATAAACAGGTTTTCAGGAGCTCACGAACGCTGACAAGACAAAACACAGACTTTAACACATGAGGTAAAGGGACACAGGTGAAAACAACAAGCGAAGAGACCTGAAACGAGAGGAGAGACGAGACTACAAAATAAAACCAGACACCACTAACGAAGACAAATCTGAAGTCAAAAGATGTCTCTTAACCTAACTGATGTTTTTTTTCTTTTTTTTTTCAACTTCAGCCTTTCAATTGACAATGTTCCCCTCACCCCATCCCCACACGTCCACAAACTTGGCATCATCCTAGACTCCCATCTCACTCTGGAAAATCACATCAATCGCATCACACAATCTGCCTTCTTCCACCTCAAAAACATCGCCCGTCTCCGTTCATCACTTTCCTTCTCCACCGCCGAAACCTTGATCCACGCCCTCATCACTTCAGACTGGACTATTGTAACAGCATCCTCTACGGCCTCCCTGCAAAACAACTCAAAAAACTACAATATATCCAGAACTCCGCCGCTCGCCTTCTCACTCACACCCGCTCCCGAGATCACATCACCCCTGTCCTCCAAAAACTCCACTGGCTCCCCATCAACCAATATATCCAGTTTAAAATTCTCCTCCTCACCCACAAAGCCCTCCACAATCAGGCCCCCTCCTACCTCTCCAACCTGCTCCACCATTACACCCCTGCCCGAGATCTCCGCTCATCCGAACCCCACCTCCTCTCCACACCACCCGACACCAAGCACCGAACCTGGGGGGACAGAGCCTTCTCTGTCGCTGCCCCCACCCTCTGGAACATCCTACCACAACACATCCGAGCCTGTCCAAACCCATCCACATTCAAAACCCTCCTCAAAACGCATCTTTTTAATAGTGTTTTTAATGTCTAACTGCTTTTAAATGTATCCCATGGTTTTATTTTGTCTTGTTTTCATTGTTATAGGTTATTATTATTATTATTATTATCATTACTGTGTTGTTTTATTTGATGTTTTCGATGTCTGTGAAGAGTCTTTGAGTATCTAGAAAAGCGCTCTATAAATAAAATGTATTGTTATTTATTATTATTATTATTATGTTTTTGGTTAGAAACTGTATGAAGAAAGTGTAGTTTTTGATATTGGTGCAAAAGTATGAACACCACCACTTCTGAGTAATGTGACCCGTGTTTTGAAAAAAGGGCATTTATTAAATCCAATCCTTGCATAAACCAATTCCTATCTGTTCCCAAACCAAGTTGAGGACATATCTGATGCAAGTTTTCCACTTTTTGGGTCATATTGCGTGAGTTGTTGGAGATGTGAGCCACAAACAACTCTATGAGGAGGATTAATTTGGGGACTAAATGACAGATAGGCTCTTAAAAAGATCCTCCTCCATCATGAATCTATTACCAACCCCAAATCTCTGAGATGAATTTCCTCTTCTTGTAGTAATGAATACCTGAAGCCTCTAGGGATCCTCTCAGTGATTAGTCAAATGAAGTCATGTGTCCGACGGGTGAATACGAGCTATAGGTTAGCGTCAAAGGTAACAGGGGTGTGACTGGACATGCATTTGATGGTTTGGGCCAAAAAATGGTCGACAACCCCAGACTGAGACAAGCACCTCTCCTCTCGTGTGTGTGTGTGTGTGTGTGGTTATCCATCATGGCGTCCATCTATCAGCGCGCTTTAGTCTGGTGCATCACGGCGACAGAGGATGACTCACTGTGACAGAGGTTACCTGCAGCTATGGCTAATTTCAGGGGCAGACTCAGCAGCAGCCTGGAACCCATATTAAGTGTGCACTCATGCTATTACTCCATCATAGTTTTCACATTATTCTTCCTCTTCTCCCTGCTTTTCCTCTGCCATTATTTCACAGCCCAAACTAGAGATGAAGAATTAAAAAATTCATCTGTGGACTTCAAGTTTGATGTTAAATCAGAATGTGCTCTCTAACTTAATTAAATATAAATGTATTCCAATATTAAAACCAAAAAATGGCACCATTCACTCTTCTTTGTTCTGCTATGGCTTTATTACGAGGACGTTTTTGATCTTATACTCAGTCTTTGCACTGGCATTAGGTGTTTAAATGTACAGCTTAACCTCCCTCCACTTATTCTAAAGTTTTATTGGAAAATTTATGAACTTGTATTTTTCAAGCTGGAACCTCTGAGGCCGAAGGTAATAACTCAAAGTCTGCGGCTCACTCATGGGAGCATCCAAAAGTCTTTGTCAGGTATAATTTATTCAGAAAACATCATTCCATTTTCTGTACAGGCACAATGAAAAAAATGAGATGCTGGACCGGTCTAGACTTTGGGTCTTTTGAAGGACGTTGCTTTGTTTGCTGCCTTCTGGCCACCGGATTGGGACACATCTGCATTTCCGCTCTTCATAAAACCCAATTTGTAGAACCTCAGAACAGCTGATTAAAATTTATTTCAGTGCCCAAAAAGCTGGGAAGACTTTTCTTCCCTTGACATAGTTTGAATATATAAAGGAAATTGTGGTAAAGATGGACGAAATGGAACAAAACAACTCAAGGACTTGGATGCTGTAAACTTATAGCTGGAGTAGCAGTTGTAAGAAATGGAAACTATTATGCTAATCTATATTTTAATGCATGCATGAAATGTGTACAAAGCCTTGTGCCCCATTGCAGCTGAAAAGGCCAATGTGCAAGCCTAAAGGGAACATGGATGTCTAAAGATCTGCAAAGTTTCATTGCTTAGGAAACAAAGGTGTTGGCAATGGATTTAAAGTCTTTATGAAAATTTGAAGACTTTGCTTGAACTGTGGAAGCAAATTAATGATGTATGTAATGTTATTAACTGTATAATCATGAATGAAATGTGTAAAGAGAATATTATTGTAGCTGAGAAGCACTGGGTCAGTCTGACCCAGAACAAAACATACTCAAGGGTCAAGGAAGGTGAGGCCATTAGTTATGCGAATAAAGTTCCCATAAAAACAGGATATAAGATTGGCTAGAACTCCTGGCAGGTCACCAAGACTCATTGGTTTGGGTGTTTTGACAGGATTCAAGTGACAGGGCTAGAGTTGAACAGAGACACGAGGCCCATCTCTTATAGCAACAAAAAGAAAGTAAACAGAGAGAAATGACGTCGTTGAAACCCTTTATATGGGAAAGACAACTAGGAAGAGTGGGAGTCCGTCTATCTTGATGTTGTGAGCTGTGATGTGTTGAATCTTAAATAAAGATCCCGCAAGAGGCTGCAAGTTGACTCTGTGTCCGAGTCGTTCATATCTATGAAATAATCTCGGGAAATCCTCAACAGAACCTGACTTTAAGCCCACCTGGAAGCTTTAACCCTTTACGACTGTTACATGGTTGCAAACGTGAGACCTCACTCTTTTTTTTTCTCCTGGACTATCAGGGTGATCAACTTGACCTGTTTCATTTTTGAGCTGTGAATCATGCAAAGGTAACTCCAGAATGACAAAATGAGAGGTGAAAAGAAGGATAACAGGTTCTCTTCCAAATAAAGCAACAACAACAACAAAGTGGATCAGCAAAACTGCCTTCAAAATGTTAAAAAAGTCAACAAATAACTCCAAAAAAGACTGTGGGGAAAACAGAGAGTTTGATGAATTATTGTTGTTTGGGTGTAAAGTGGTCAATTCTCACCACAGGACAGCTGCTTCAAAAACTCCACACCGGTATGATCCTTCACTTGACTGCAGAAGCAGGTAAGCCCTTCCTGTTCTTTATTTCTCCCTCAGGAAGGGTCACGGCTTACTGTTTCAAGGATGGACAAGCTAAATGGTGCTTTACTGTGCCATAACCCCGTCTCAGGATACCAAGGACGCTGCCCATTCGAGACTTTCCACCCATCGATGGCTTCTATATTTCATCTCTCAATTACCCATGACTTCAGTGAGAAATACAAGGCTCCCTGCTGTGACATATGGCACCCCTCCTCTCTCCAAACCCCCATCACTAAACTCAACAGGGCAGCCGTGCTACCCCGTGATGGGCTCCAGAGCGAGAATAAAAGCTCGCCGTGTGCAACCCTTGTCTAACTGGTGGGAGACAGCTGGATTAGACGCAGCAGCACCCCTAGAACATCCCAATTAAAATCAAAGCAATCACCATCGCGGAGAAGTCATTAGATTGAGAGCCTGTTTGAGGCTAAACGCTGTAATAACGCGGGAGCTGCAGGATTTCAAAAGCCTGTCAGACTCTGATTTCATACATTGGAAAGTTTGATGAATAGAGTCTTGTGAGAGGCAACTCTCGAGCGCTGCACTATTACCGAAAGCTTTGCTGGGGATTAGAGGAAAGACAGAAGCTTTCATTCCTTCAGTAAGTCAATGTATGAATAATTTACTCCGTGGGTATCTCAGCCAGCTCTCCCTGTAAGCCCTGGTAATGTTTTATTTGTATGTTTTCTGTCAAAAGTAATCTAGCATCCGGAGTTGCGGAAACAGTCGGCTGAAAGACACCGAGCGCGACGGGGCCTCATGCAGCTCCCATAATACCTCTTTGATGTGGCGTTTGTTGGCGGTGATAATTAGCTCCTCAGTGGACCGAGACCGTTTTCTGTCCCGTGATGAAGACAGCGCTGTGAGGAAGAGCTGCACATGGAGGTTTTCTGTCTCCGTTGCCTTTTGTTTTCAGATCTAAGTTTGAGTTAAAACTTAAATATGCTTTAACTCATTAAAAAGTGTGGACATCACACTTCTGCCTCTGATACTTCATTTTTAAAAACTTCAATCTTTTAGCCACATTTACAGACAATTTGCACGTCAATTTTTTGGTGATATCACAACTTTACATCCATTTCAGTGCAATTCTGAACAATAACACTGACAACTAAAAACTAGTAGCCAACTAATAACACTGAAATCACAACTTCCTGTACAAAGATCAAGTTTAGTTTTTATTCTGAAAAGGTCTCACTGATCCCAAATAGCTAAAGAAAGTAGCTTCCTTCCCACAAATGCAGGATGTTGAAATGCTGAGCCCCATTTCAGCATTAAAGCACTTTCTTGGAGCAAATGCTTTATGTTAAAGGCTCAGCTACAACCCTTATCTAAACATCTCCATTGCTTTATTGTATCAGTGCTGAAATGAGTGACACCCATGAGCCCTATTTATTACAAGTTGGGTCAACTTTTATCTCTTGTGATATTCTAACTGAAGATAATTAGTGTGTTATGGTATTACAGAAGCATTGTTTCTACAAACACGTTGGGAAATGTCTAGAACAGATGTTTTACTGATTTATTTCTAATTTGGATGTGAACAGTTGAGTAGTTTGTCTGGTCATGAAAATCTGAAGTCAAGTCGCTGCTTTGAAAAGTCACAAAATATTGAACATATTTGAGTCAATTACACTGAAGTTTAACTGGTTTCATGTAAGTTTCTTTCTCTTTGTGTCAGTGTTTAGTGTGTCCAACTCCACGGTAAGGAAAGTTGCCACAATGATGTAATTGGGGCAAAGAAAGACTAAAAAAACCCTTGAGCTGATGACGGCTGAGTTACCAAAAGAAAATAATCAAGTTACATAATTTTTCCCTATATTGCGATTGTGATATATTTAGAAATTATTCTAAGGTTTCCCATCTTATGCGTTGTCGATATAATTTGCTATAATGAAGGGGATGATATTTTATGATGATTTTGAATAAGAAAAACACGCACACGAGAGAGAAAAGTAGGATTTTTGTGTAAAACAAGAGACAAAACAATATAAAAATGTCCAAAGAAACTGTTTGCGTATAAAGGTACTTCTCAATTAAAAAAAAAAAAAATCATGAAAATGTTTGATTTTTTTTTGTCACTCATTTCAGACGATGAAATCCAGATATTGTATAGACTTATTTTACTTTATTATTTGAGCCTTTATTTCTTCAGATATTGATTGTGTTGTAAATAAATAAAACCCGAAGTTCAGTGCCTCAAATTAGAACCTTATATTAATGAATCAAAAGCAATAAAAAAGGACATTATTCTCAGATTTTCCCAAATTTTGCCCCTTTTCACCCATTTTTGCTGCTTTGTAAACACTTTTTTTTAATATCTACTTTTTGCTTTTCACCACTTAGATGACAAAAGTAGTTCAACAATTTGGCTCTTTGATTGAGCATAAAACATCAACTGCAATCTTTTTTTTATCTGTTATTCTGACAAATTTGATGTTAAAGACTTTGAGTTGTGTATATCCTAAATGCAAATATTGTCCGTTTTGTGAGTCCATCCCTCTGACCGCTTTATTCTGTCCCTCATTAATCTGTTTCAATCCTGCAAAACACAGACGACGTTACTTTGAGTTCTGTTTGGGATGACATGGTGAAAAAGCTGATTCATGTTCATATCCACTGCTGTGAGATTGTGTTACAGCATGAGTCCGTCTGGGCTGTAATTTAGCGGCAAATAAGATGCAAATGTCTTTATTTATAGATGTATTTTCTGTTATTTATTTGTGTAATTGCTTTTGTTTCTCCCCTTGCATCTTGACAGCTAAGTCGCTGCTTTTTGAGATATGGGCAATTACTTCAGTGAGAACAGAGACGTCAAAACTAAAAGACAGAATGTCCAAAAACTAAAAAATAACTTACAAGCTTTATCAGACTTGAATTAATTACCCATTAAATTAACATTTCTCTCAGCCAAAAAAATGTTGCATTGCTTTCTGGGTAATGTTGCATTCTATTCAAAGTCACAAGTTGGAAATTCCCAAACGGTTAACGGCAATTATCAGCCTCTGCGTGCTCCAACGGTCCAGTGAAGACGGGGGGGGGGGGGGGTTCATGAAGGGAGTGAAAATCATGTTCCTGCCATGACATCCTAATTTATGTTTCTACTGCAGCTTCCAATTTTCTGTTTATGTTTAGTTAACTCACGCTTTAAAAACTGTGGATCACGCACTCTGCCCATTGAGGTTTAATTCAGCCAATGAAATTATTTCTGCCTCCCTTGCATCTCTGCCTCTGCTTAATACTAAAACGCCAATCAGCCTTTTCTCTCGCTCTGCGCCCTCTTTCCCTCTCACACTCTCTCCCACGCACACACACGCACCACAAATCCACTGCATGCCCCCCTTTTTTTTTTTTAGGGTTGGCACACACAGGACAGAGAGACACACACATGTGATGGACGAGCACATGCACACAAACAGCCTGACGGAGCGAGAGAGAGAGTGAAAGAGAGACCCCAAACACCAAAACAGTATTAATCCCCTGAGGAGGTCTCTAAAAGGGTTTCTTAAAGCTGATTTCCACCACACACAGGCTTTCCAGGTCAGCACTGTTTGTGGTGGCAATGGTGCTGAAGCATTCAAGCTTTACGCCCTCACCTTTCCACTCTGCTACTTCGCATTTCTTCCCCTCTCTCACACACTCTCTTTCTTGCCCTCTGTTTGCCTCCTTTTTTTTCATATTCCCCTGCATTTTTTCCCTACGTCTCCTAGAGAACGCTCACCCTAAGCCAGCTAAACCTGAAAATACTGTTTCGTGTGGAAATGACTCACTGAAATCTTTCAAATCAAATATGAATAAATGTTTATGTGGGTAGAGATCTGTCACGAGAAACTGAATTTGACTTATGCTGACTTTGAAAATCATGATCTGGAATTGAACTTTATGTTTCAAATTGTATTAAATCAACTCTCCTTCATAATCCCTGAGTAAAAACAGGGTTTATTCTTGTATGCTATGTCGCTAAATTGCATATATTGCATAATATGTTACTAAATATCAGCTACTTTTGTGCAATGATTGCAAATTAGAATAAGTAAAATTGAAGGGGGTAGGATTAAATAAGTGTATACTTCTTCCTGCACCCTTTCAAACATGTAAACTGATATAAAAAAGACAGTAACCTTTATCTGCATTTTCTTCTGACTATCACGTAGTGTTTTCTTTAATTTTTTCAAAAAAGTTCGTTTTTTCTTGGTTTTAGTTTGCCATTTTTGATATAAATAAATCAAATTGAAAGTATATAAAAATTCATTTCATTTCAATGTGGCACAATTATTACTCCAACTACAGGCCTCATCTACTTAGACATTTAAAAAAAAAAAAAAAAAAAAAAGCCATGCATGCTATTAGTAGAGGGTGTGTTTTGGGTGGTCTGCTCTTACTGCATGCAAAGTTAATAACAGGTACAAAAATGGTGCAGAACACCCTATATAAATGAAGATTTAGCATGTGCTACCAATGCAGAGTGGCTGAAAATAAAAAAAAATGTTTGAAGCAATGGAGTTGGAGGTCTTGGTGGAGGAGGCAAATTAACAAATAGACAAAGTTCAGTTTTGTTTGTTTCAACTCATGCTGCATTATCGAAGTTCATTCTGTGTTTTTCTTTTTGGTTTGATTACATTAAAGAAATAAAAAGCTGTTTTGAGTGCTTGGTGTTACATTTCAGCAAGTCTTGATGTGAATGACAGTGATCAAATACAGGGAAACTAACAAAGAAAAACCCACTTTAATAAACAAAGAACACAAAATGGCCTCTGGGTTAAAAAAAGGTGGAGGGGGAGGTTTTAGTCTCCACATCCACCCACTGATTCTACCAAAATAAATGGTAGACTAACTGAAAATAGGCCTCAAAACACCCGATGAAAGAAAAACACGAAAGAGCACTTCTGAGATTTAACTTTCCAAAAGAAACTCTAGTCCTCCCTTTTCCCCCCCACACAAACACAAAACAACCAACTGAAGGTGTTGGCTGCCTGTGTGTCACACACTGACTGAGGGAAAGAAACCCCTTTTAAAGGGCAGCCAGGCTGATGAGCACAGGTGTGATGAGGACAGGTGATCTCAATGATGGACTCGTTAGCAGCTCTGGAAGTCAAAGGAAACCTGCAGAAAACCAGGCTTCATCTGAAACAACAGGAACTGGATTTACTTGCCAATCCTAGGTGACACAGCACTGACATACCAACACTTGGGACAGAACACCAGAAAAAGTACTGTGGGAGATTCCGGTACTAACTGTGCTGGTGTGCTGGAGTGATCCAAACCCAAGAAAATGCAGCGTTTTAATGAGTTTTTCAATCAGTGATATGGCATGGCTCCATTGAGAAAGATAATTGAGGGTCCTAAATGATCACATTTGCATCTCCTCCTTCTGCATGTTCTGCTAAGTTGAGCTTGTAGCAAAATTTCGGGAGCAGGACCACACCTCAACATCACCCCTTCTGGTATATAAACCCTCCTTTCACACCATATACTGTTTGTTCTCTCTTCGTACGTCCCTCCCACCCTCCCCTTATCTATCTATTTCATACTTCGTAGGGTCTTTAAATAAAAGGGGGGGTCCGTCGTGCCCGGGAGCTACGGCGGACTCCTTCTCATAGCTTCCCCAAATCGCCTGTGACATATAAGCACGTTTGCATTTACTCATGTAAATAAACCGTTTGAAATCCTTAAATGTTGATGTGTGGTCCTTGCTAGTGAATCTGCGTATATTCTGCAAATTCAAAAAGGCAAACCCACTAAATGGGTTAGTTAGTAAGGGCTATTTTGCTCATTTTACACCCCGTTTGTGCATTTGCTTTGCGCATGTTGCCAAGTTTGCATGTGTTTTTGTTCACAAACCTTTAGTAGATCAGACCCATGTCTGCTGTCTGAGTAACTAAGTGCAGATTCATAAAAATCCTTTTCAAATTCAGTTTCTCGTGGCACAAAGCTCAGCCCATAGTTTGAATATCTTAATTGCAGACATAGGTGACATAATGTCTGTACCACACAGAAGAGATATTGAATTGTAAAACTAAATCTGAATTGTTGAAGTCTGCAGTTTTGATTTTAAGGAATATAGAGCTTAATTTTCAAGCAGGTTGGATGCTGTTTCAAATTATTACAATTCACCTTGGCACCAGTTGTGCTTTTTTATTAACTATACTGTAAATAATTGCACACTTATGATTTTAATGCTCTGTTTCATGCAATCATTGCAACAAACAAATCAAAACGACTGAATGATGCTTCATGCTATAAATTCCTGCTCCAGCTAATTTGAGTAAAGAACCTTTTAGGACAGAAAAAAAAAAAATTGTTTGTAGATGAACCTGCCCGGTTGTGGATCTCTCTCACTTATCCCCCCGTTCCCTCTTCATCAGAACCAATATGCTCTGCATTTGAATCAGACTGTTATTTAACATAAATCGAAGCAACTTTAATCAACAGCAAAATAAATGCATGATGCCTCTCCGTATGTAATTAGTTGGCGGTCTTTAGCTTATCTGTTTTTATAAGACCTCCGGGCTCAGTAATGGGATAATTAAAATCAATACAGCTGCATCATTGCATGTGACTTCCTCTTAGATCTGATTCTGGAAGGTCCGAGTGAACACGACGCACTTACAGAGCGAACGCAGCGAGGGAGGGTTTGGGGTTTTTTTGTTCTTGTTTCTTACACATTTCCTGGCAACAATGATGAGTTTGTCAGTCAGGGAAATAGAACATTTTTCGATAAATGTTGTTCTTTGCCAATTCAAATAAGAGAAAGAAACAAAAAAGATGACATTTGATACACAGAAGTAGGTTTGTCCAAATGTTGCCTGCAGACGGCTGCTTTAAATCATAAAAGAGGATTTAATACGGGCATCAGGCTGAAAATAATGTGCTTTTAAATCTTCAAATGGATCCAGAATGATTTTCTGATACAGACATACAGTTAGAAAATATGAAACTCAAGATTGGAGCCGTTGTTGTGATGAGGTTATTTCCTTTCAAATCCAAAGCTTTTATATTTCTCTTTCATACGACCACAATCAAGTCACAGCTGTGTCTCTGCTCTTCGTGTCACCATGATGGAAACAGTCGACATGACTACACATTTGAATGTCATATTCAGCTTGATAAACTCCAGGGGGCTCAGTTAATGGTGATTTTCACTTTGTGTCCAATGGAATTAAACTATCTGCAAAGTACTCCTGAAAAGTACGAATGCTGTGGAGTTTACACAGGATCACTGGTGGTCACTGAGTCATGAAAACTATATGGAATTAACTGCACACAGTATTTGCACTGATTGTATATTTTATACTCTCACTTCTATATATTTTTATTACAGTTACAACCTGAATGAAGGGTGGGCTCTTTGACGTTTTCTACCTTTGAACAAAACTATCCACAAATTTCCTGCACGTTCAAAGTCAGAACTGAGAGCTAACTGTGGCCCAAGGACAATTTTCATAAAGGCTCATTCATACGCCCTTTACATATGAAAACGTAGATGTTCTTTTCAAATGATGTTACTGTCACTGATCACATACATCCATGCGTCTTTTACATTCACGTTGCCGTTAACCAATATACCCACCAGGGGGTGTTACACCACATTACGTAATAATCTGATGCATTTTGTAATAACATTCTTGAATGCAATATGTAATGAATTTTGCCTTATTGTTTAATAAGTTCCTACATATTGCGTCAGTTGTTACAATATGCAGGTGTTGCACCTTTTTTATTTTAATCAAGAAAATGTAAGAATTTGGTGCATAATGTAATAAACCACCCATTGAGGCAGCTTTGTAGGAGGTGGTGCATCGCTAGTCTCTGCTACGTCATGCTGATGCAGAGAAATGACGCAGATCGATGGTGGGGACCATGTTGGATATGACGCAGGATTGAGCTTCCTGTTTAACAGTGATAGGGGAACCACCAGTCATGTGACCTGGGCTGAGTTTCTGATACATTGACTTACAGAAAACTAGCCCTTACACAGTGTGTGGCAGTCCTGGAACTAGCAATGCAGACTCAAGCTGTTTTTTTTTTTTTTAAACCAGGCTCTAAATACGTTTTTTAACGCCATTAAAGTCTGCGTCTTGGTGTGTGTGTGGTTTCCAATCTTTCTGCATTTCATCTGTTTGCAATCATGACACAAGGATGTTTGGAAAATTTTCTAATTTTCACGTTAAAAAAAATCTGCTTCAGTATCATTTCATAGCTCTCCGAAGCAGAAAAAGACAGATTTCACAATAACTACCTCAAAAGCCTGTAACAAATTCTTACAGAATAGAAAAATCTTCATATTTTAGAAACAGCTTGCAGCAGAACAGAAAGGTGCAGCCTTAAATTGAGTACTTTTTCAGTCCCTATGAGGACCTACTTCCTCGGTTATAGCCGCATGCGACTGTGTTACAACTTCATTTCCCCCGCCTGTGATCCATGACAGCGACGTTTTCTTTCTGCCCCGTTTTATGCTCACCCCATCATACATTTTTACGCCATCAATTCCACCTCACTTCCCGCTTTCTCCCATTCTCTCTCCACATCCACCACCTTGTCAGATTCATGGCGTGGGGTTGGTGTTCTGACAGACCAATCCTGTAATGTTCTCTGCACCATCTACTCCTCCTAAAATCCTCGTTTTCGCACGCCAAACCAGCAGAAGGGCTGCAGGACTCATCGGGTTTTATCACTCACATGTGTTATGCAATTGGGTGTTAGAGGTACGATCCAGGGTGAGGGATCAAGGTTGCTGCGCGGTGCATCTGCCTCCGATTTCAGCTCCAAATGACACACTAAACAAAGTGGAGCAGGAATAATATTGAGAGCTGTTCTTTTGACGTGATGCCGAATCATTAACTCAAGAATTACAAGATCAAGGTCTTTCTTCCAATAATGAAGCATCATTGTGTTTGTTCATAACTCTCACCAAAGAGCATAATGTGTCTGTTACCATTCATCCTGATGGGATCAATCAGGTCTGTTTCATGTTGCTTTCTCCTTTCAGCTTGAAATAAAGGATCCTTTTAAGTGCAAAGATAAGAGAGGCGAGGATGAAATAAAGAGAAAAACACAAAATGAGCCGACAGGTATGATGAAATACGAACTCACAGCTCCGCTCTGCAGGTGAACACGGGTGAGCGGTGAAGGTCATGATCTTTCTAAACTACTTCAGCGTCACCGATCGAAATCAGTGTCTGTTTACGCCTGAGAAAGACGCCGAACCTACGATTAGGCTGATTCTCAGATGAGATGCTTAGTTGTTAATGACACATTACAAGCTCATGGCACACTGTTCCTGTAATTGCTGTAATTAAATCTGTTTTCTTTGTCCTTAATTGTATGTTTTTGTCCGTCTTTAGCCCCTAAAACTCTCTGATGATGCTGAGCACAGTGATGTGAATGTAACTACTTCTTATGTTCTGCAGACATCTCCTCCCTCCCCTGTACATGGGAGGAACAGCGGTGGAAGTGGTCTCCAGCTCCAAGTATCTGGGCGTGCACATCTCAGACGACCTCACCTGGAGCACCAACACTTCCTCTCTGGCCAGGAAGGCACACCAGCGGCTCTACTTCCTCAGGAGGCTGAGGCGCGCCGGACTGGGGAGCTCAGTCCTGACGGCGTTCTACAGGTGTGCGGTGGAGAGCATCTTGTGTTCCTGCATCACTGTGTGGCACGGCAGCTGCTCTGTGGCAGAGAAGAAGGCTCTGCAGAGGGTAGTGAAAGCGGCACAGAGGACTGTGGGATGCAGTCTTTCAACTACCACGGACATATACTCCTCCAGATGCAGGAAACGGACCTCCTGCATCATGAAAGACCCCACCCATCCCGCACATGCTCTGTGTGTCCCTCTCCCCTCAGGCAGGAGGCTGCAGAGCATCAAGAGTAGGACTACCAGACTGAGGAACAGCTTCTTTCCTGAAGCTGTGAGACTGTTGGTCTCTGGGGGTCCCCTTTAGTGCCCCCCCGACAAATGAACACTGCAATTTTTGCACAGTTTATTATTTATTCTGTCTATTTGTTACGAAGGCTAGTTGATTGTGTTCTTCTTTTATTCTCTTTTTTATTGTATATTTGTATATATTTTTTATTCTCATTTCTACATTTGGGCTTGCTCCGGGACCAGGGTAACCTAATTTCGTCCCACCCATGTTTTACATGGGTTGAATGACAAATAAAACTCCTTGAATCCTTGAATCCTTAAATCAAGAATGATAGGAAAAAAATCATAAAAATAAGGCACAATGACTTGCTTAGATTTCAGTTTTTTGCGGTGCAGCAAATTACTAAATCATTATCTGCATCATAACAAAGCTAACTCCAGCAGTCTCACTGGTGCGACTGAAATTTCCTCTGCCTCTTGTTTACAACTTGAACTTTTTTGGTTTTGGAAACCACCCCAAAACTTACACCACTAAACAGGTTAGTATTGAAAAGAATATGATCCTGAACTAGTTAATATCATTTCAAAGTGAGTCATTGGACTTTAAGTTGGACTGAAATTTCCTCTGCCTCTTGTTTACATCTTGAATGACCTTGTCTGGCTTTTGACCAGACGTTTTTAAAATAATTTTCCAGTAAAATGAACCAGAAAAAGGCTGCACCACAATCTGTTTTCAGTTGTTTAATGTGACGAGCATACACTCTGTATATATTGAGGAGCCGCTGTATGAAACTGAGTTTACAACTTCACTTAGCAGAAGTTTTTGTCCGTAGTGACGTACAACACTAAGCATTTGTTATTATCATTATCATTCTTATTATTATATTCCTTTTCCTATGCACATATACAGAATCACTCTCAGGTACACACACTTGAATACATCTTAAAGCTCTATTTATGTTTATCTCTATTTCTTTTTATATATTTTGTATATTTTTAATGGTGTTGACTCTTTTGATTGTCTATTGTGTGTGTGTACAGTGCTGTGAATATGATGGAGATGTCAATTTCCCTGATGGACACATGTAAAGGGGTCAATAAAAGTACTATCTATGTATCTATCCATTTGAGGGTTCTGTGCCTTGCTAAAGGGCACCATGACAGTGCTGATGAAATTATGCCAACACTACTCTAGCTATTACCCCAATTCAAATATTTTTCTCCACCAGGACTTGAACCAACAATCCAAAACTGATTAAAGTGCAGATCCAGCGTGAGTTAAAAAAACAAAAAAAAAACATTTTGGTGCTGATACTCTCATTTTAAAATCTTGGATTATGCGCATGCAAATATTTAAAAAGTGAAAGTATTTGAAGATCACTAACAAAGTCCTCAGAGGGACTTTTATTTAAGCAGAATCAATATAATTGTGGCTGTAATGAAACTGATGCACAGAAGATTTAAGGCTCTCCCTTTCAGAGATAAATACTTCACAAATCCATAATTATTTTCATAATAACAGTGTGTCTCTCTCACTGGAGCAGCACGGACGATGGACAAACAGAGAAATTGAAGCGATCTTGTGGTTACTTATTACCGAGTGACAGTCGAACAAAACCCTGGAGAGCGCGTGATCGTGAAGAGAGCGTCGCAGCAACACTGTTATTACAAAACACAGAGAAGACAATGCTCCTTATTTGACATCTCCTGGGTGGGATGTAGATTTCAACTCAAGACAACATCGAAATGACTCGTTTTAAGATACTTTTCATTCAGATTTACAAATCCTCATCCCCAGAAAGTGCTTTTCACATCCAGCCTTGTTGAAACGACACTTCAGACTTTTGTTTTTAGTTTCACTTTGCTGAATTAAAGAAGACAAAGATTTTAGGGACAGTGAATTAGAAACAAGTACTTTCAAGAGAGGCCATTCTGTGTTAAAAAAAAAAAAGAGAGAAATTATATTCATTTATGTGTGTACTGTGATGGTTTTCTCCATTGTGGTTTAAGGATTTTGAACAGAAAGAGAATATATCTGGTCTTCAGGCGTGAATCTGAGGGTAAACATGTGAGTCACCAGCCTGACCTGTCGACACACTCACACATTCACAGTCCAAGTGAAAAGCAGTTATGACAACATTAGAATGTAAAATAATACAGTTTTCTAGGGCTGGATGACCTTTGACCTGTATTCACTGAGGCAAAAACCCCTTACATAGATTATCTCTCACCACATTTTTTCACCACGTGTGTGTGTATGAAAATCTGCCAGTTTGTGCTTTTGAATCCATCTGTGGATGAGTGGTGATGTGGGAAAACGCCTTAACCCTTTTATGAGCCACAAAGTCACTCCCATTTCATATGATGATGTCAAAGTATAAACAGTAACGCGTTAAGTTTAGGTTCTTCACATTTCAGTCTCCAAGTTTGTTTTACAGTTTTCTGCACCAACAAAACATGAGTAGTGAAAGAATCGCTCACAATAACTGGGACGTCCTACCTGTTTGGGGTCACTACGTCACATCCTGACGCCCGTACCCTGAATATTCACTCTCCTTTCCACCAGAGGAATCCAGAGTTCAAACATATCAAACGTGTTGTTTCATCAAATTATTCCAAGTGGTGAAATTTCTCCTGTAAAGTCCGTTGTTTGTCTGTCTGTCGTGTCCGTTCTCATCAATAACAGCAGCTTCACAGTCTTAGAGCATTTCCTCCTCAATGTCAATCTGACAAAACTGCAAGTGTTTGTCTTTATGAGAGTTCTAGCTGCGAGTTGAAGCGACCTCATTGTTGTCTATTGAGTTTTCATCCCAGGACGGCTTGTGATAGCCAACAAGTGCTCCCTGCTTGACTGGCCAATAACACATTGCATCTTGCATAATGGCTCTATTAGAGGGATGTTTATAGGTTAACTGGCCAGTTGATCACTTTCACACTTAACCAATAGCCTTAAAGTTCACACAAATCCAGCTGTAGCCATTAGGATCATTGTCGAGACCCATTTATTGCCGTGCGTCTTCATTCACATTCATGTGTGCAACAGAAGAGGCACAATCTGTGTCTGGGAACTACAATTTCATGATTTTCTAGAACCTTTCCACAAAGAGAGCAAAGTTGACTTAAAAGAAGACAATGAGTACTGACGAAGCTGGTTTTGTTTGCAATATTTGGACAAGAGCGTGGACAATGAGTACAACTCTGCCTGATGTTTGGTCACATGAGACTAAAAACGCTCTAACTCCTACAAGGTTTTACCTAGAAAGCTCAAATTTCACCCAGATGTAGAAATAATGTGGTGAATGTCTTATGTCTGGAGTGAAGCATCCTGATGTTACTGATTTTCAGAAATGGTTATCAAAACTAAGAAAAAAAAAATGTGTCACAGCTGCATTTAGCCTAATGTGGACTTTAACTACGTATCAAAACATGACATTTTCTGAAAGTAGAGATTTTAATCCTTTAAATGAGGTGTCACTGGTGAATTCTGACCTTGTGGTTCTTCAGTTTTAATCTTCGCAACATAGTATGGTATATAAGCTAGAATTAGGTAGGATGTAAGGGGTTAAAGGGGACATTGTTTCTAATAAATAAATAAACTAAAATAAAATATGACGATTAAATTCTGTTTTCAGAGCGAATCTTTCATTCCCAAGATCTTTGCCTCCATATAACGAAATATTTGTCTCCTAAAGAAATTGGTGAGGAGCTCAGATCGCTCAATAAGCACTAAACACTTTCCCTGATGTCATTGTGGTGTTTCATGCCCCTCAGGAAGAAGCATAAAAGCTCTGTTATAACTACAGATGTGAGCTGGTGGAGTCTAAAACCATTTTGTTCCTGCTAACACACACACACACACACACAAATATATCTCACACGCACATTTGGATGCCGTACAGTCTTCACGCCCTCATCCAGCCTCAGGGTTTCTCGTCCATTAGGGTGTTGGAGCCACACCGAGCGCCGGCACGTTGGCGAGCTCCCAGTTTGACTCTCAGACCTTTAAGAGCAGTGGAGTCCATCATCGTATACACTTCTGACGTTTTGTGGTTTGTGCATAAAAGTTTTACAACGTTTTATCCTTCATCTCTGGCCTTTCTGGGTTTTGGGACTGCGAAGCAACATTTGTCATAGATCTGGTCCGTCCATAAAAAGGTTAAGGACAGTGAAAGTCTTCGACAGAGAGCTGCTTCGTCCCTGCAGTTGGAGCGTTCAGTCCCTGAAGATAACCAGAGGTGAATTAACTGGTGCATGTTGAAACATATATTTTAAAGATGACTGAATGAGGTCAGAAAGGGAGTAAAAAATTTTTTCACACAGTTAGAATGACAGAATCTGCATTTTACTGTAGACACAAGTGAGTTTACACAATTTACATGCACAGAGACAAGGCACTGTTCTTATCCTAAAATAACGAATGTGGTGTTAAACTGTTAATAAAAGCAAGATGTGTGGAATGAGCCTTTTTTTAAATTTATACTTTCGCGTTGTTGCAACTATTGAAACATTAAAACATGGTATAAATGGGAGAGAATACAAAGCAAATTAATGCCATTAGCAGACATGTTGCAGCCGTAATATGTGCACAAGTTCCACCCATTGACTGTATATAGAATGGACAGCGTGCTTCCGCCTGTCAACGTTCTACGATTTTGAAGCCAAAAAACCCCGTTTCTCTAGCCGCCATTGTGCAGCCAGAGTCTGCGCAGTAGAGAATTTCCGGTGGAGCCAAGTAAAAAAGAGAAATAAAAATATTTTTTTCTTCTTGTTCAGAAGGTTTAGTCTCCTTTTGGCTCTTTCCTGAAGTTTCTTATATCCCCGATAAAAACTACTCATGAACGGCAGCTGTCAACTATCGATAAACGAAACTTATATCGCAGTTTTTAACGTCCAAAAACTAATGAGAAACTAACTTCTCAGAAAAAAAGACACCTGAACACAATGCAGCTAAATTACATCATCACTCCACCTTAGCGTAAGGATGAGAGAAATGTTTCTACGAGGTATCGTAATTTTTTAAATTTTTCCCGGCTCATATCTGGAATACATGGGGAGGCGGGGCTTATGACCTATACTGCAGCCAGACACCAGGGGGCGGGGCTTATGACCTATACTGCAGCCAGACACCAGGGGGCGGGGCTTATGACCTATACTGCAGCCAGACACCAGGGGGCGGGGCATCTGCTGGAGGCTTCAGTTTGAGCCGAACGTCATTACGTCCACTTATTATACAGTCTATGGTTCCACCCAGTTAAAAATCTATTGCATGCAGTGCCATTTGCCTCAGCAAAGACTTCCTGTTTCCAGTCGGGGGCACCTTACTTTGGAAAAAAAAAGACATATATGTACTCAGGCTGTGACACTGAACGTGCATTAGCATTTTGGTCCAGATCCAACATTTCACTTAAGAGTTATTCAGTTTTATATGTAAGCGAAAATAAATTGTCAACTTTGGCGCCCTCTTCTGGCCACGCCCATTGGGTTACAAAAAAAAATCCTTTTATAAGTTTACATTGTCAATGTGTCTAATACACAAATGTTAAGTTTGAAGATGATCTGGACATTAAAAAAAAAAAAAAAAAAAAAATTGTGGGACTTGTTCAGTCAAATATGTACCAAAAAAATCGTCAAAATCAGACTTTTAACTCAAATTTCCAAAATTCCTGTTTTGAATTTACTATAGATGTAGGGGATGTTTTTTTGTGGGTCTTGGCATAATAGTACAAAAATTTTCAAAAAAAATCTACGGACATACAATTTTCTGATGACTTAAATGATAGATATTAATAATAAACCCTCAGATTTCAATGATGATTGCAGGTAAAATGGGCAAATCTTAGTGGTCAGAGTTTGTTTTTGTCCCCAGTTTTGATTTTACACATTAAGGATATTGTTATCTGCCTCATTGGCCATTTTTTTCAGGTTTTGGTCACATCACTGGTGTTATAATAGCGTCACCGCCGACCCTGGCTATCAGGCTCGAGCCCTAATAAAGAGCGTGACGGCAAATATTTCAATCCTCAACAGTTCTTCTGTGAGGTTTTTATCACGGTCACCAACGTTGTATTGAAAATATCCTTCAAGTAAATGGTTTTGTAGCCTTAAAAGCCAAAAAAAAAGGGAAGAGTCAGTGACAGCAAAACAGTATTTACTGGGTATTTTTAACGAAGTTGAATTAAGCTTTGAAGCAGGACTTTGAATAGCGATTGAGTCGAGCCTTGAGAAGACTAAAAGTGGAAAATAATGCGCTGGGTTAGTGATTTTATTCACAGGGCGAAACACCTACACTTTATTTATCCTTGGCAACTTTCTGCTTTAGAACTTTCTGGATAGTTTTGATAGTTTGAATAACCGTTGGACACTGTCTGATTGTTATTTAGATGAAAACTTTGCAGTAACAGATCTTAATTAAGATTTAAAGTGCATTTTAGGTGCCTCAAAGCAACAGTTATCTTTAATTATGTCAACTATAAAGACTTAAAACTGTGGAATCAAGGTTGATTTTTTGCATAGTTGAACTACAAGTATCTGAAAAGTGTCTTCATGTCAGAAGGTGAGATGGTTTCTATCAAAGCAGAGCACAGATGGCCAAGTGTTTGTCGAGAACCTGCAGAAATGGTCTCTGGTAATTGTGTTTCAAGTATTTATGTTTCTATATCTAAAGCTGTATGTCATCATAATCAAAGTGAGAGTTAATTTCAGCTAATGGGCCTCTTTTCCTTCCAGCAGATGCAGTAATCACAGTTCAAAAAATCAAAACGCACCACCAATCTCGAGTGCCATCCTCACCTGACACAGCGCTAATGATCACAGCACTTTTATATTTATGACAGGCAGCATCTAAACCGGGATAGATCCATAAAAAAAAACAGGTTGCTGGGAAGATAGATGTTTCTGTCAATGTTTACTGTGTCCTCTGATGTGCCATCAAACGCGCTGGCAGATGCTGGAGCAGACTGCAAAGCGAGCTCTGTCACAGCAGCTAGCATCGCCTCACAAGGGCACGGCGCTTTAAACGAGATGTATGTCAGTTCGGTGACACAGCCTTATGTTAGGAGGGTACAAATCTTAAATATTTAACACTTAAATAAGCTTTAAAAAACGTCAAGGTACATTAAATGTCCCTGCAGTCAGCTGAGTGATAATGCATTATTAATGGCTCCCTGAGAAACACACGTCTTCTCGGTGCTTTTAATTTGAAAATAATGACACTGGAAAGAGAAACGAGAGGAGAACGCTCTCCAAAGTGTTCAAAATGTAGTCGTTTCATGTAATAAATATTAAAAGTGGGAGTTCGAATGTGTTGTTGTTGTTGTTGGTGTTGTGCGTTTAGATGAAAGTGTGTCACAACACCCACTAAATGTTTCATAGAGGCTGCACAAGTAGAGCTCTTAAATGCTGCTTTCAACACCGTACGCTGGTGTTAAGTGGATGTTCAGTTTCAAATAATGAATTGTCCACATGGGAGCACTTAAAACATGGAGGACATTGTGTTGCCATCAATCGTGGAAAATGTGCGCTCGTTGTGTTTCTCTTTTTCAAGTGTTTATGACGATACGCCGGGATCTGAGTTCAGGAGCCTTTCATCGCTTTGATGATCTTTAATCTTTCACAGAGGGTGGACAAAGAAATAAAATCTACTTTCAGCTGTAATTTCACAAAAGGCTGATTTAATATTTTGATTCAAAGCCTTTTTGTGAGGTGGTAAACTTTTCTTTTTACGGTTTCAATGAAGCATTCCTGGAAAAACAAGGGCTGAAAATAGTTTTAAACCGATGAAAAGAGGCCACAGCTCACAAAAACCTTCTTTAATTGACAGAAAGACACACTAAGTTTGGACTTTGCAGTAAAAGGTGTTAAAAGCAGAAGTAATGCAGCGAGATGAAATGATCACACAAAGTCAAACTCATATTTATGTTGCTTATTATATAACTTTTGTTACTATATGTCCAACAAAACCCTAAAATCGACTCTTGAATTATTCATGACTGGAATAATCTGTCAGAGTGAAAAAGGAAAAGTTTCCTGGAATTCAATATGATATTTATCGATAGTATGATGCATAAAAAAAGCAGCATTTTAAACTTTTTTTAGACACTTCTGCAAATAATATACCAATCTTTAATGCAAAAAAGAGGAGTTTTATTGGGTTGTGATATTTTCCTCAAAGGACACAAGAAGCAGCTTCATCAGCTCCAGGTTGTAAACTTTCTCTCCCTCATGAAGTCATATTAAAGGGACTGTGAGGACTTTCTGAGTGATCTTGAAAAAGTCTCATATCTAGATATTTGCTTGATTATAATTAATAATTTAAAATGAGGTTATCAGTGCTTTAAAAAAAAGGGGGATTTCTAAGTGCTTCTTCCTCCATTTCCCGATCAGGTTGGACCTGAACAGATCAACTCACAGCAAGTCAAAGTCTCAATGACAACACGAGAAGAAAGATCTGTGTTTTTCTCTCGTAAAAACAATTAAAAACGATTTACTTTGTAATAATGGTGGGATGTCTGACAGAAAAGGGATAGAAAAGCAGAAGAAAGCTAAACGGGAGAGTGATAGAGCACAAGAAAAAAGTTTAAACACAAGCTAAAGGCTAAGACACAATCGAGAGGCAAAAAAAAAAAAAAAAATGGCTAAAGGCTAAAACATTGACTAGATTTTAAAACATGGCCTAGATGCTAAAACACGAGCTAAATGTTAAAACAAAAGCTAAGGGCAAAAACCATAAAATTAGGGCTTAAACACAAGCTCAAGTCTAAAAGACAAGCTAAAGGCTAAAGCATGTACTAGAGGTTTAAACATAGGCTAAAGGCCAAAACACAACCTAGAGGCAAAAAAATGAACTCAATGCTAAAACACAAGCTAAAGGCTAAAAATTGGACAAAAAGACAAAACATCAGCAAGAGGCTAAAATACAAGTTTGAGGCTGAAACATGAGTTAGAGGCAAAATAATGGGCTCAGAAGAAGAAAATAGAAAAACCTTTGCATGGAAAGGAAAACATGTAAAAGTAAATTTCTGCACCATGCAAAAATAAAAGAAATAAATTCAGAAAGTGAAACTTTTTAGTGATTTTTGAAGATTGAGAAAACATTCTGTTCATGTTTTCCCATCGCGTTTTTCTTGCCCGTTGTGTTTTGTAGGTTAACTGAGCAAAAATCTGATGAAAACAGTTCATTTTTTTCAAACGATACAACCAAAGAGTTTGATTTCTACTATCAATCAGAAAGTTTTCATTTATTTATCGAACCTTTCATCATGAAACACACTGATTCTTGTGTGTTTAGGGTTTGAAGATCCACACAAAGGTGAAAACACAAAAAGTGCAGATCGATGCTCCGGCTGGCTGCTTTCTATAGCAGAGCTCTGAGGGTTAATAGAAATCCATCTGGCACAACATCACTGTGAGATACGGCATGAAGCGAGTCAATTAGTGTGTAAAGAAGCAGAGTAAAAATTGAGCAGACTTTAGAGAAGAACCGTGTGCTCATTGAAACACAAGGCTGTTGCTTTAGCAGAAAATAATGCGCGAGGACGACAAATTTAACGGCTGTCTACATCAGTTTGAGCACCTCCGTGACTCAAAAGGAGATTGGAACAATACTGAAAGAAACAAGCATTGATCTTCCAATAAATATCATCCCTGAGTCATGCTGGAGAGCAACAATTATTAATTGCTTGTCGGCTAGACATAAAAACAAGAAGCGAAGCGACGGAGCGTGCAGAGGCTTTAGGAATGAGATATTTAGGTGATGTTTCTGCTGCAGACGGAGCAGACGAATGGAAATGTTTGCAGCAGATTTCCTCCATCCTGCAGGTCAGAGATTGAGACTGACCAGAGAGTTGTTTTGGTCCCGATGGGTTGGAAAAAAATCCCAGTAACAGACCATCACACAGCTGCAGCCGCCTGAGGCAAACCTTTCCTCCTCACCCCCGGACCTCCTCACTTCAAAAAGTAGGGCAAAACTTTTCTGCTCAGCCACAGATCCATCAGATATGACAGAGTGAGGACAACACGGAGCGTCTTTAGCTCTCGCTCTTTACAGCTAACAGAAAATCTCACTGAGGCGCAGAGAACATCTTTCACTGCCCGTGGACAGAGCTGCAGAGGATGTTCAGGGGGAAGAGACTATCACTTTTTCCAACTTACATCATCTAATGCAATAAAAACACAACACTGAGCCCAACAAGATGACACATAATGTACAAAAAGAGGCAGAAATTGATTATTTTCAGAACATTTAAGCTTTTGTTTGATTGTTAATAATGCAAAAACAACAACTCATAGACTAGATCTAAAAAAAACATTATTGCTTAATTAAAATTATGCACTAAGTTTAATTTGATTCCTGGAGCATGTTTTAAAGAAGTTGTGAAAAAAACAACCAAATATTGAAGTTGCACTTTTTGAGAGAATATGTCACATAAAAATACGACAATGTAGTTGAAAAAAGAAACCAACAACTACCTTTTCCTGAAAGTATTTTTCTATTCTACAAGTATTTTTGTGTCAGTTAAAGTATCACATTTCACATAAATTTCCTCCAAAAATTAAGATAATAACTCAATGAAAAGCAGGATTAAATGCATAAAAAGATGGGGAGGGGGCACTTCCTTGCAGCAAATTCTTAATGTTGAAATGCTGAGCCTTAACCTTGAACCACTAGCCAAAGCTGTGTGATTTCCATGGTAACAGAGCTTCTCCATTCATTTCAATGGGACAAAACTTTTTGGAAAATGCTGAATATTTTAAAAAGTACAAAAGTTAGAGATAAACTCAATGCAAATGCACTATTCCTGAGCCTTCTGAACATTTTATTATTTGAATAGTGAGAATTACTGACACTTTGTATGAGGAGTAGCCAGCAAAGAAATATACAGAAGAATAAATTTAACAAAATTGAGTATCAATATGTTGAAATGAGGTTTGTTTAGCGTTTCAACATAATTCAACATAAGTGTTACTGTGTACAAAATGAACCCAGAGTTGCACAAAAACAAGAAAAGCATCCACACCTGAGAGGAAAACTCTCGTTCGACTTTGTTTTCCTTCAGTGTTCATGTATTAATCCACAGCTGAAAATAGTCCCCAACAAATTAAGTATTTACTACTCGGTCCAGACACTATTGTTAAAAAGTAAAAGGCCCAGCTGTCTGGAAAATCAAAGATTAAAGAGTGTTATTTTTAAATGTGATATGTTTTTGAAGCCTGTATCTGAACGGAGCCCGAAATGAAACCAAAGGGTTGATTTAGGAAGAGGAAAATTAAGGATTGTGATATTAAAATCTGTCCATTTAGCGCATCTGAAGACAAATGTTTCTGAGAGGAGAAGCAAAGAAAGGGTGAACAATAGAGAGATTTAAAGAGACAGTAAGAAAGGATGAATTTAGAGAGTGAAGGGTTGAACTCATTTCATCACAGAGACTGATTGAAATTAAGTAAATCTCTTATTTTTCATGGTAAACGTTGCCCTTGTAAAAGTCATCATCACAGCCGTATGTGAAGTGATCCACTTTAACCAATTACATGTAATTCTTTCTACATTTTACTCCCTGAACACCTGAAAGCTCTTCCTAAATAGCACCAAGAAAGATATAACACACTTTCCATCACACCTCAGCTCCATGTCTGCAGAGCTCAAACCTGCAAGAACAACATCGCTCATGGCTGTGACTGTGGGAGGCAGCGTGAAGGCAAAGAGGATCCAGAGGTCCACGGTGAGAGGGAGGGAGACGGAAAGAGAGAGGGAGAGAGAAGGAGAGAAAGGAGAGGAGGCCTGCGGTGCTTCGTAGGTGAGGAGCTCGGCCTTTTCCGCGGAAACAGGAAGCCAACGGAGATCTCTGAGGTGTGGAGCATCGCTGAAGGAAATACGATTAAACATATCACAACTGAATTTACAAGAGAGGAAACATGAGTCCAATACACAGGACCAAGAGTTTAACAACCACCAAAGCAGCAATTTTCACTTTTATTAAAAACACAATGTGCTTCTTTGCATATCCCTAAATGTGTCTGTGTTTTATTGGCTAAATTACTTGATTCAATTTAAAAATTTCCAAGTGTTTCTTCCTTACATCGCCTTAAAAATTCACTTTTATTATGAACAATTAAGACTTCAACTTTGCAAACCTTTTAAACCCTCAAAACTTTGCATCAACTTTACCCCGCAACAATTATTCTGTGTTTTTAAACATTGGAAAGTCAAAAAATGGAACCAAGAGGAAAATTTTCCAACATAAGAGCCTGATGGATGTGAGATATATATTTATGAAGCTTTATTTTCTGTACAAAATACACAAAGGAAAAGTTTTTCTAAGTAAGGATATTATTAACACATATATTAGTTATTATTATTATTTTTTGTTTTAACAGTGTTGTTGGTTTTTACTTTTTTCTCCTTTACTTTTGCTTTACATACTCTTTTTTGTTTCTTGTCAAAGTTTTTAATTTCTGTAAAGTACTTTGTAACATTTAAAAAAAAAAGTGCTATATGAACAAAGTTGTTATTATTATTATTATTATTATTATTATTGTTGTTGTTGTTGTTATTATTATTAATAATATTACTGTTATTATCCTGTATAAAAATTGACAAGTCAAATAAGGCTGTTGTTTTGTATGGAAGCCCTTAAAGGCCATGGTATTCTAAAAAAAAATGTTCTCAGTTTTCTTAAGAAAACAAGATAATTTCGAGTGTTTTCTTGAGATAATGACTTATTTTACTCTTTATCTCAAGAAAACAAAGTTGCTATCTGCTATTTTGGTGATTGTGTTTCAGAACTCTCATTTTTTTAGAGCTTCAAATCAATAATTCTACAGTCAAATCATCTGAAATTGCATTGGACATTGACTTTTCGATGCATTTTTGTCATTCAAACATTAACAGGTATCATCAAGGAAGAAAAGGAAGAACAGATTTGCAGCATCAGTAATTTGCCAAGAGAACTCAAATTTCCACGGCACCACTGAATGCATCACAAACATGACCCAGTAACATTTGGTTTTTGTGTGAAACAGATTTTAAAGCCTGGTTTGTGTGACTGCAGTTATCCTTTATCTCAAGAAAACAATTGAAATGAACTTGTCACCTCAAGAAAATGTAACAAGGTTTTTTTTTTTTTGGTCAAAAATCGTGGCTTTTAGGGGCTTCTGTAATTTTCCACTTCTTTTTGCTGCATGTGTACATTCATCCTGTTGTACCTGAGAAAGTACAGTACCAAAGGAGGGTCATTTCACAGCCAGACTTCAGGACATTGGAGTGTTTTGTAATCGCACAAAGAGTCGCCTACATAAGACAGGTCACAACATCCATTGTGAAGTCTGGATGTTCTCAACAGTTTTTCTTTACGTCACCCAAAGAGCTCGCTCTCCCCGTTCAGAGTCTATTTATTACACCCCACGGTAAACAAAGTCATATTACCCGTACAAATGTGTCACGTAATGCTGCCACTTTCCATATCCCTGCTCACAGTCGGGAAAAAGCATTCAGTGTGCTCCATTTATCAGTTGTGTAACTCTGATGTATAGTAGCACTCTGTGAACAACGTGCAGAGGATGAGGAAGGATGAGTGCGTCAGCGCCCAACGTGTTCCTCAGTGTTAGTGCAGATGTTCAGGATTCAGAGAGAGAGGACGTAACAAAGACACTTCAGTATATCTCATTTTCTAAACAAAACTTCAATCTCATCTAAAATGTATCGACTCCCAGTTATTGTTCACAAGTAGCTAAAATGAGCCCACACAGTTCAGTCAATGCAACAAAAACACTTTGGTATTTAATGGTTCACCTCATTTTTTAATGACATGTCAGTGAATTAAGTGTACTACTTTTACAGAAATGAATAAAACTCTAACCAAATTGCAATGAAGTTGGGATGTTGTCTAGCAGGTCAAAGAAGCAGAAAGCTATGAATTGCACATCCTTTTTAACAAATATTCAATAGAATACACTACAAAGACAATATATTCATTCTTCAAACGGTTAGAACTCAATTATTTTTTTTAAACAAATTCAGTTATTCTGAATTTGATGCCTGAAACACGTTCCTAAAAAAGCTGGAACAGGTTCATATTTCCCATTGTGTAACATCTTTCCTTCAACAAAACTCATGAGGACACTAATTGTTGAAGCTTTGGAGCTGGAATTCTTCATTCAGCAGGTCAGCCTAGTAGCTGCACTCTTCTACTACAGAGCCACGCTGTTGTAACAGGAGCAGAATGTGTCTTGGTGTCATTGTCTTGCTGAAATAATCAGGGACGTCCCTGAAAAAGACAAAGTGTCTTGGATGGCAGCAGATGTTGCTCCAAAACCTGTTTGTACCTTTCAGCATTAATGCTGCCTTCACAGATACTGGGACAGTTACCCATGATGCCATGGGCACTAACACACCCCCATACCATCACAGATGCTGCTTTTGAACTTTGCGCGGAGAACAATCCGGATTGTCCTTTTCCTCTTTGGCCCGGAGGACACCACGTCCATGATTTCCAAAAAGAGCAGCAGCGTTTGTGTGTGTTGTTGATGTCTGACTTTGTCTTTGCATGGTAGAGTTTGAACTTTTACTTGTAGATGTAGTGATGAACTGTGTTAACTGACAATGGTTTTCTGAAGTGTTCCTGAGCCCACGTGCTAATATCCTTTACACAATGATGTGGGTTTTTAATGCAGCGCCGCCTGAGGGGTCAAAGGTCACGGCCATTCAATGTTGGTTTTGGTCCTTGCTGCTTACGTGCAGAGATTTCTCCAGATTCTCTGAATCTTTTGATGATATTATGGACTGTAGATTATGAAATCCATCAATTCCTGCAGTTGGACAAAGTTGAGAAACATTGTTCTTAAACTGTTGGACTATTTGCTCACGCAGTTGTTGACAAAGTGGTGAACCTGGCCCCATCTTTGCTTGTGAAGGACTGAGTCTTTTGGGGATGCTCCTTTTATACCCAATCATGACACTCACCTGTTTCCAATGAACTCCTTCATAGAAACTATCAACATCTCTTCCAATAGTCTGGTTTGCTTCTTTAGCTCATTAAATAGTATCTGTATTAATTTCAGTCTGTTTCTTTAGCAATAAAATCCTCCACTGAGGAGCTTTAAAACTGCCGATAATTAAAACTCCCAAGTTTACACCTACATCCATGTTTACATTCTCCAGATAAAGTGGTATGGTAATTTTTTAAAACGTCTTTTGTTCACTCCAAGTCCATCAAGCACAACAACACTCAACACTCAGAGCCATTAGAGGCAGAATAACCCTGAACGCTGCCCGCTTTTACAATCACTCTGGACACTATTCTGAGAAAAACATTGCAATAAAAACACAAAACCTGTTCTTTAATCTTCATTATGAATTATAAGATGTACATTAAACCCCAATCCCCCAAAGATGCCGCTGTTGTTTTGATGTAAAACTGGCTCATAAACAAGCGAGCGATCACTTCTTTGATATCAGATGCAAATGGATTCTGGAGCATTAGGGACCTGAACCTCTTCACCATGAGACCGAGGAGAACATCTCTGGTTTTCTCCGCTTGAGAATCACAGGATAGACAGATGGCGTGGGAAGTATTGAGATCAGCAAATCCTCGGCGTATTGAGAGAGTAAACAAAGCTTAAACCAGATACTACATGTGTCAGAGAATCCAAACATTTCTGTCTCATAAAACCCCATCGGTTATTGCTTGTTGAGTTCATTTATGCCATATGTGTGATGATACATGTTTATTCATTCATGGATATTAAACACATGCGAAAACCTTCACCTCTGTGTAAATGAAGTACATGATGACCTTGGTTTGTGTACATTCATNCGATCACTTCTTTGATATCAGATGCAAATGGATTCTGGAGCATTAGGGACCTGAACCTCTTCACCATGAGACCGAGGAGAACATCTCTGGTTTTCTCCGCTTGAGAATCACAGGATAGACAGATGGCGTGGGAAGTATTGAGATCAGCAAATCCTCGGCGTATTGAGAGAGTAAACAAAGCTTAAACCAGATACTACATGTGTCAGAGAATCCAAACATTTCTGTCTCATAAAACCCCATCGGTTATTGCTTGTTGAGTTCATTTATGCCATATGTGTGATGATCTTTATTCATTCATGGATATTAAACACATGCGAAAACCTTCACCTCTGTGTAAATGAAGTACATGATGACCTTGGTTTGTGTACATTCATTGAAATTAATTATGTTTTTCATATATATGACTGTGTGTGCTCAACAATAAAGAAACAACAATACAGCAGAAGTCAAAGGTTCCAGCTTGGATGTTGAAAGAAACAGACATTTCTTCTTATTGCACGATTAATTCAGCACAATGAAGCACTGCTTTACTGTGACGTTGAAGAGTCGAACATGTTATTCTGGTAATGATGAGGCTATTTTTCAGCTCTGATGCTTCATTTTGAACAAACTAAACAAACCTGAGCAGGTCTGCCTCGGGGTAGGCCGGAGGAGCGCGGCATGCTGGATTTGCTGTGTAACACGGAGGAGCAGGTTGTGTTTACAGAGAGCTTCAGGTCATTTTATGCCTCCTCAGGTAGCAATATTAAAGCTCCTAAACATCTGAATAGCTGTAAGCAACACTAAGTGATTTGCATATGGATTTTTCTCTATTGTTTCCTCACAGCTCTTGGGAACCATTGGTACGGCTGATTACACGCCTGTGATGACACCTTTTACCAATCAAAACACTCTAATTGACATATTTCTACGCTGAACAGTTAAGGGTTAACGTTTTACAAGTGGAGCCCAGTTGCTTAAGGTGATACACTGCAAATAATCTTGCACTTGCCAAGATTTAAAATCTTACTTTAAGACATGCTTATTAAAATATCTTGTTTTAATGTTTTTTTTAAACTTATATTTAGCATTTAAAACTATGTTAGATCTCAAAAATAGCATGAACGTTTCAATTTTGTCTTAATTAGTCTGAGAATCCTAAAATGAGTGGATAACTGTTAAAACAAGTTACTTTGGTTTTCTCACATGTAATTTCATAACATTAAAACTTGTTTCAAGATTTAGCTCGACCTCAAGTTGCGTCATTTAAGACTTTTACAAACCCATGCTCAAAAATCAAGAATTATCTTTATCGTACTTCTCTAATTCTAAGTAGTTTTGGCTTTTAAAAAAGTGATATTTTTCATTGCATTTGCTAAAATTAAGAATATAAGAAGCATGAAATTAGATTCTATTGCTTATATTCAGTATATTTCACTTAAGATTCTTCTTCAGGAAGTTTGTTTTCAAGCATTTTAATCTAAAAATGAGCGTTTTCTTCTTGTTTTAAGATCTGAGAATACTTATCAAGGCCATCTTGTTTTTAGATTTATCAGTCTTATAGTCAAGTGAAATTATCTTGCTGCATTGACAGATAATTTCACTAGTTTTAAGATATTTTTTCATCAGATTTAGTGTTTTTATCTTATATTCAGACTCCCTTTTTTGCAGTGTATACAGTCATGAACGAAAGTATTGGAAAATACACCAATTCCCCCAGATATTGTTGCAATTACTTTTTTTTTTTTCTGGTGTAAATGTGTTTATGTCCTTGATTTGCATTGGAAAAACGCCAAAAACAGGAGAAAAAAAGCTAAACTTGACACAATTTTACACAAAACACAAAAATTGGGCCTGACGAAATTGTTGGCACCATTTTAGAATTAATTTTAGGCAGGTGATGCTTGTTGAAACAGGTGCTGGTAATTTAGAAATCACACCTGACGGCTGTTAGAATGTATAAAAGTTGACTTATGAGCCTTTGTGTGTCAAACGAAGAATGTAGAAGAGAAAGAAGAGTTGAGGAGCGTCTGAGGACTAAAGACATAAAATGCACCTTCAAGGAAATAAACACATTCATACCAAAAAACATTGCAATCGCAACAATTTCTGGGAGAAATGATGTATTTTCTGGAAAAAATCCAAGGGTGCCAATACTTTCATCCATGACTGTCTGAAGGTATTTAAACCAGATAAGTTTTGGCATGAAAAGCTGCAGAGGAAAGTTTCACACTGCATGCTACTCGTACATGTTGATCCTTGGTCAGTTATTGCATCAGAATTTGTTTGTGTAAGCTCTGCAAAACTGACCTCAGTCTGACTTCTTTGCATCTGCCACCACTGACCCGAGTTTGACTCCGAGGTGTCTGATCACATCAGACCGTTTCATGCCATGTGTGTCTCATGTGTTTCCTTCTTTCAGAATATAAAACCCTCCAAGAACTGTGGAAGCAGCTTCTCTATTTTACAAGGTTGATTAAATACTCACAAAGACAAACCTGAACAAATATCCTTTTATTGATTCTCTTAAAGGAAAAAATCCAGAGGTCACAACCGGGCTCAAAACTTGCAATTATGTGGTTGTTCCGAAGACGGTTTGCAACGTAACATTTTCACATTTGCCGACACATTTCCTGCAATATCAGGCTGTGTTCAGATGATGAATGAAGACGTGTATGTCCTTTTGCATCTAAGATCAGCAGAAGTGATGATTTTAGTTACCAACAAACTCTTAAAATATCTGATGTTAGTCTGCACAGCTTCCCAAAAGACAAGAAAAGAAGGGAGTTGTGGGAAATGGCTTGTGGGCGTAAACAACTTCCCATGGAGCCGCGGCTATGTTCTGGTCACTTCTCCCCAGAAGCATTTGCTGCATTTAGCCGGCCCATGCTGATGAAAGAGCTGACAGGTGTGGGTCATTATAAACGGAGACTAAAGCCAAATGCTGTGCCGACTATTTTCCAACACAAACCCACAAAACTTCCTCTGGAAACCACTGAAGTCCGCTCCAGGACTTATATGATCCTGTATGAGATCGAGCCCGGTGCAACCATATGACGTCACTACCCAGACGTTATTGCGGCGTAAACAACAATGGCGGCCTACAGGTGAAAATATTTGTTCAAATTTTATACAAACTAAGATATTTTGAGATTTTATTATCGTTCTTATGTAGCTGGTAAAAACACTGATCATTTAGGAAAATGACGTTCTGGTAGCCAGGGTTCCTTTAAACACAGTGTTGGGGAGATGTTCTCGAGTGTTTCACACGTCTGCGATGACTCTACATCTTGTTTGTTTTCTTCTCTCATTCATATTCAAGCTGTCGTCTTTCTCTCTGTCAGTTTTCTCTTTGTTTGTGTCTCTGCAGCCTGAGCTGTCTGAGGTTACCAAACTCCATTTATCCTGAGTATAACGCACTAATGGATTCTGGGAAACTCATTTTCTGAGCAGCTCTGTGTCTCATGTCTCCAACCGTCTCATACTGACACGAGTCTGAAGTGAAAACGTGCGGCGGGATGAAGAGCGGCGGAGACTCACGGACGATGCGGTTCTTCTCGTTCAGCAGCGAGGTGCTGTGAGGGACGCTGGACTGTTGCCCTCTCGTCCGAGCCGAACCGGGTCGACCCAGCTCTCGAGGTGGAGGCATGAGGGTGGAGGCGGTGGTGTGCTGCGGGGGCATGAGGGTGGCTGAGTGCGCCGTGGTCGGGGGCTCCGGGGTCAGGGTGTTTCCTTCGGACAGACGGGTGTCGGCGTCGGGCGTTTGAGGTGAACTGTCCATGCGTGTGGCTGTCACGGCGTTTTGGTAGTGACTCCGGGTGATCTGAAACAAAACAGAAACCTCCAGGATTCAAAAGATGAAGATTATATAGAGATTATTTTCTGAAAAAAAGTGAATTCACAGCTGAAATCTTCTCCCTGAGAACTTTAGTTTGTAGAAATCTTGTGAAACTATTTCTCTACAAAAAATGCCATGTGTGATGGTGTGATCTACTTAAGTTTTGTACTTTACTGTTAACTTCTAAACAGTGAGTTGATTTGATACAGAAAAATACACTGCCTGGCCAAAAAAAAAAGTGGCCACCTGGATTTAACTAAGCAAATAGGTACGAGCCTCCTATTGGATAATTACTGCATGGGTGATTATCTTTCAGCTGGCAACAAGTTATTTAACCCCAACTGGTGCAATGAGTTGCTTCTCATTTCCTAAACAACCATGTGGAAAGACACATCCCGTGGTCGTGGAAAAGATGTTAGTCTGTTTGAGAAGGGTCAAATCATTGGCATCAAGCAGAGAAAACTAAGGAGATTGATGCAGAAACGACTAAAGTTGGGTTAAGAACTGTCCAACGCATTATTAAAAACTGGAAGGATAGTGGGGACCCATCGTCTTCCAGGAAGAAATGTGGGGGGAAAAAAATCCTGAATGATGGTGATCGGCGATCACTTAAACGTGTGGTGAGATCAAATGGAAGAAAAACAACAGTAGAACTCAGGGCTATGTTTAATAGTGAAAGTAAGAGCATTTCCACACGCACAATGAGAAGGGAACTCAAGGGATTGGGACTGAACAGCTGTGTAGCTTTAAGAAAACCACTAATCAGTGAGGCTAACCTGAAAAAAAAGCTTCAGTTTGTTAGGGAGCATAAAGATTGGACTCTGGAGCAATGGAAGAAGGTCATGTGGTCTGATGAGTCCAGATTTACCCTGTTCCAGAGTGATGGGCGCATCAGGGTAAGAAGAGAGGCAGGTGAAGTGATGCACCCATCATGCCTAGTGCCTACTGTACGAGCCTGTGGGGGCAGTGTTATGATCTGGGGTTGCTGCAGTTGCTCAGGTTCAGCAACAGTATGTGCTCAAAGAATGAGGTCAGCTGACTACCTGAATATACTGAATGACCAGGTTATTCCATCAATGGNATGTTGATGGCTCATTTGCTCGTTGATGGATAATTGTAGCCATTAACAACATGACACTGGTCTCACCTTTATTATAAGATTCTTCTTCTCAGTGTTAATGGTTTCCTCTTGTCCGTGTCCTTGCATTCATTACAAGAAATCCCATCCTGTTGCGTTGCTTAATGACTACACCTGATGTTATAGTACTTTGCTGCTGCCATACGTCTTCTTAAGCCATTGTAACGGCGTACGTTTTTATTGAGCTCAAGGATACGGGAAACAAAAAAGCTTTATGGTGAGTAATATCCTGACTTCACTAAATGTATTCTTCTATTTTTGTCTCTTACAAGAGGAACATTTTTACTGCAGCACCTAAACTTCAAAATGGAAATTACCAGGGACAGAAAGTGAGGCAGAGATGGAGCAAATATAAGCACATAATGCCTCTACACTTCCTCCGGTCCCTGCAGGCTCCTGAATTAATTAATACAATATACCTTATTGTGCTTTGAAGCTTAAACTATATATTTCCACCTTACAATCTCCCTCCTCTTCCTCCCCTGGGATCCATGGTCACATAAACCTCACAGAGTTACATAAATATGTTTCATAATGAATATTCTAATGTTCCCGGCTTTGTTTTATTTCTAACGGGGGGGGTCAGCGTTCGCCATTTTTCAAAGGGAAGGAATTTAGTTAATTAGCTCTGGCCCTTTTGTTACGCACTCATTAAAATTATTTCAAACTTTATTTTATTTGCATAGCTCGTTAGGATTATACAAACACATATACAAGGAATCAAACTCATATTGTGCTTGATTAATAAGTGTCTCTGGGCAGGGAACAAATAAAAGGCTTCTCCTCTTTATTTGAAGATGTGAGGGGAATTATTTTCTGTTCGGGCACACATCCAAGTGGGAGTCACATGGGAGATGAACGTGCTAAGTCTCTTTGCTTTGTTGACGGAGTCGGTCAGTGTCAAGCATCTTCCTGATACATGAAAGCGACAGAGCTCTTAGTCAAGGATCCGGCCTAATTGGGCTTCCCCCAAATATGCTGAGTCACAGCAAAGGTGCACTCTAACCTGCAAGAAGAGGGGAAATTAATCCTTTAGGGGGTTTTCTTATTGAAAGCAGAAAACCCCTCAGGCTGTAGTGTTCTTCAAAGAAAATACTTGATAACGCTGCTAAAGAACCCATTAGGGCTTCAGTGAACTGTCAATGACTATCTTTTATTGACCAAAGAACGCTCTCTATGTGCAGAGCTCACGTTTAGACCAGGACCGAGCCCTGTTCTCTGGCTTTTGGATACAGTTTAAGGTACAAAGTGACCGGTTCAAGTGAGAAATTGCTTTAATCCAACTGAAAAGTTTAAGAAAATCCATTTCTGGTGCAGGATTTTTGGATTTCATAGCTTAAGATGCTGGAGGAGCTTTGAGGTACGGTGCAGGTGAGTTTCATTTCAAACTTTCTGGTGAGGATTAGTGGATAAGTTTGGGCTTAAAAGTGCACCAAACAACCCCAATAACAAATTAAATTCATATCTGTCTCTAACTTAATGACAAGTGGAGTGGAAACAGATAGATTTCAGCCACTTCCAGAGTTGTACAGGTGACAAATTCAGCAGAAAAGTTCGTGAAACCAAAAAAAAAAAAACAACCTTACTCATTTAGCCTCATGAGGTTAAGGTTAATGTTGCTTGAGGTAAAACAGTGTTTGAGTAATAACATGAGGTCTGGCATGTGACCAGAAGTGGAATCTATGCCATGTACAAAAAGACAAAAACAAACAATATATGAATTATTGGATATGTATGTATGGATGGATTAATATTCTATTTCCAAAAACAAAGCATTAACCAAAACATTAAAGACTCATTTCTATCTTAAATAAACTCAAAATCTGGTCCCAGCTGGTTCTTTTGTTTGGACCATGAATAAAACTGTAACCCAATAATGTATTAAAAATGTTGCTTTGGTCCAAAGACAAAAGCATCTTTCTGCAAAAGGCCAGGACGCTGTAGCCATCATAACACCATTGAATAACCCTGAAACTGAGTAATATCAGTGCTTTAGTGTGTGATTTCATCTGCGTTATGGCGTTGTAGAAGAGTGAGAGGCAGAGTTCACAGCAGGAGCTCCACGCTCAGCCGACTCAGCCGTTACACATTGATTCAGAATGACTTTACCCCACCGCTACGTCTCTGTGCTCGACGATGTGAAGACGGCATTATGAGGCGTAAATAATCTGCATGAACAGCAGGACTTAAGGGTCTGTCATCCTCAGGTTTTCAAAGATCATGATTGGATACGGTCAAGGGCGGCACACCTATACAAGATATGTACATCTGTGTATCAGTCTAACGTCACAACAGTGAATAAACAATGTGCTTTGTTTGTAGGATAAAAGCTGCAACTAATAACTTAAACCTGAAATAGACATTTTTTTCCTTCACTTTCATTAATGTCACACAGTTTAGAAACCATAAAGTGCTGCTTTTGCCATCATTAATTCATGTAACTCATTTAGACCAGACACATTTACATATATTTACCTTTAGGTTATTTCAGACTGTCATTACTTTTAAGATATGACTCATAAAATGCGCTGGAAAGTTTTTTGTAACTCAATTTTCTTTTTATGACCCCCATTTTAACGGATAAGATCGGATAACACTGCATGATGTGACCTTCACTTTGCATCCAGTCTTAAAGGGATAAACACCTGACATAAAAGTTGCATCCAGACCAAATCACTGTTATTGTTGAACTTTTCAAGTCAAATGTGGCAAAATGAGAGATTAGATGCAGTTGTTTTAGATCATTTGGTTTATTTATAATTGCCTTTTTTAACCCTACAAAGCCCAGATTAGTGCGGCAGTGCAACAATTTGCGTTTAATTACATTTTGAGTCGGGATAGATTAGAAACCACGTAAGATAGATGGTTCAATTTTGTTGCAGGTAAAATCTAGATTGCTGTTTCTGATCCACTGATGTGCTGCATAAAGTCTATGGAAGCCCATTCTTGCTAGATTTAAAAAAATAATAATAATAAAAGGAAAAACGGGCTTTGCTGTGATTTTTATTTATTTGTTTTGGTTTGTTTTTGCCCAGAATTTTGAGAAAAGAAGTCAAAATTATGAGACAAAAATTTCAACTTTTTTTCTCACAGTTATCACTTAACAAGGGGGAAAAAACAACCTGAACAAAACCAGTTTATTTCCACTTCTATTTTTTTTTTACTGTCAGAAATGGGCGATAGGTATGGAGTGTAAACAATATAGAATTAAAAAAAAAACATTGCCATCCAAACTCTGAATGTTCATATGTCAAATACATATCACATTTTTTTTTTTTTTTTTTTTTTTTTT